>LOJH01010613.1:19719-35732 GCA_001685095.1 Ellobius talpinus
TTTGTAGACCAGGCTGGCCTCGAACTCACAGAGATTCGCCTGCCTCTGCTTCCCTGAGTGCTGGGATTAAAGGCATACTGGAGTTTTGTTTGATTAACCCTGAATTTTGTACATTAGGAAAAATGAACTTGTAGGTTTTTCATTTCTTTGCATCCCAGAATTTTATTTCTGGGTTTGAGCTGCTTATATATTCATTGAGCCAGCAATCACTTTTACAGTACCATAAATGTAGATAGGTAATGGGAGTTGGGAGGGACCTTGTAGGACACAACAAATACTTGTGAGCCATTCATGGCAATGTTTCTGTCGTTCATCTACAGTCTTTGTTATTGTTTTGTTTTCATGACAGGGTTTCTCTGTGTAGCCCTGGCTGTCCTGTATCTCACTCTAGACCAGGCTCCCTCCTAACTCAGAGATACATTTGCCTCAGCCTTCTGAGTGCTGGGATTGAAGGCGTTCCCCACCACACCTAGCTCTCATCTGTAGTCTTGATGTGAAAATGAATTGGCTTCCTTTGCCCTTCTAAGCAAGCCCAAAGAACCAAAGCCCTGTGATTTGTCAGTTTTAATGGAATTACAGCATAACTACTTAAAACGGAATTCTCATAGGTTTGCTCCATCCTTTGTTTCTCTGTGCTCTCTCTGCACTTTCTATCTCTTGTCAAAACAGGCATCCCATGAGTCACTTGTCAGTGAGGTGAACCCTTTTCTGTACTCCTGACCGCATACTAGGTCTGAGTTGCCTTGGCTCCAAGAGAACTACAAACAGTATATATCAGAGTTAGAATTGAATCATTTTACCACCCCTGGAGCCAATTGCCATCATTGTCTAATAGTATAGTGAAAACGTAGTATATATACAGAATTCATTTTATAGTATAAAGAAAAATGTTATACCCTTTGTAGGGAAATGGATGGAACTCAAGATAGTGAATCACATCAGGCTTAGAAAGACAATGTTTTCTGTCATTTGTGGATACAGGTTTTATATACACACACACATACAACACATGATGTGGGAGTCCCCTTTGTATGCTATGAATATGTTTTATTACCATTGGTTATTAAAGAAGCTGTTTCAGCCAATGGCTTAGTAGAGTAAAGCCAGGTGGAAATCCGAACAGAGATAAAGAGAGAAAGTAGGTGGAGTCAGGGAGATGCCATGTAGCTGCTGAAGGAGAAAGACANTGGTTATTAAAGAAGCTGTTTCAGCCAATGGCTTAGTAGAGTAAAGCCAGGTGGAAATCCGAACAGAGATAAAGAGAGAAAGTAGGTGGAGTCAGGGAGATGCCATGTAGCTGCTGAAGGAGAAAGACACTAGCTGCTGGCCAGAACCTTACCGGTAGGCCACAACCTCATGGTGATATACAGACTAATAGAAATGGGTTAATTTAAGATGTAAAAGTTAGCTAGAAATATGCATAAACTATTGACCAAACAGTGTTGCAATGTTGTAATTAATATAGTTTCTACATTATTATTTGAGTCTGGGCACTTGGGAAATGAATGAGCAGTTTCTGCCCCCCCACCATGTCTGTATAAATGACATTAAAGTAAAGAAAACTATCTAGGGTAACAAAACATTAATTAATGAGATGGGCAAGGGATGAGAATGGAGAAAGCAGAAGTAGGGGTAGTATATATTTAAAGTACATTATATACGTATATGAAAATAAATCCAGTTCCAATTAAAGTTAAACAAAACAAAAAAGCCAGAGGCCAGAGATTGAAAGACTTGATATAAGAATATAAAGTAACTTCCTTTTTCTAAAGTGTTCCATACAGGGTAGGCCTAGAAAGATTTTATTTCTAGGCCTTCCTCCAATTGTCTGCTCAAGTAAGGATTAACTTACCTTATAGCACGATGGTGTCTACCTCCTTCTAAACACCCAGCTCCTCCTGCCTGCGTCACTTTGTATACTGGACTTAGTTCTTCAGACAGTGGAAGGGAGCACACTCAGTGTCTCTGTGATAAAGATTTGAACATATGAATTTTGGCATTTTCTGTAGTTGGAAACTTTGTAGATGTTCAGCATTATCTCAGTTTTAGTTTTGCATGTTTTCCAGCAATAAAACCCAAATATATGCAATGAAAAAATAAATAAAATGGAATTCTCAATATTTAGTGTTTGGTTCTTTTAGATTTTTGCTTCCAGGTTATACAGCTCAAGGATCCAGTATTAGCTATTTGAAATGTGTGCACATCTCATCAGCTGCCCTTAATATGCACTTGTTTTCCTCCTGTAGGCTTTCTACAAGCATAAGAGAATTACAGAACTTTAAAGCGTTATTACAGCAAAGGAGGTAATGAAGACTTTTCTATGTCTCTGTAGACATAACGGACTGTGTGAAGCCTTTTAGCTTTGGACATTGAGCAAAGTGTCTAAGACTTCAAGAATTCTGAACTCTTAAAGAGAAAATTCAAATGTTCACTTGAATATTTATGATCCTTAATAGAATATCGATTAGAGATATTTATAAATGAAGTATATTCTTTAAAATTATAAGTTATACTAATCCCATGTTTGTTTCACATTGGCTTTGTTTGTATTGTATTACCCTGCATTCCTTGTTCTCAAACTTTAAATGACTGTGTTTATCCTGAGAAGACTATTCAGTCTATGATAGAAGAACTAGGGAACCAGTGCTGCCTAGGGCTGGTCTCAGTGACAGAAAGTTGTCAATGCTGTAGTTAGTGTTTTCACCTTGCCTAACACTGTGTGCCATCTTCTGTGATACAGGGCTGTCACTATAATGAATAGGCCTTTCAGTGATTAGTGAGAGGTTCTGGATGATTTCCCAGGACTCAACCACTTTAAGATGTTTAATTGCTGTTGCTGCTTTGGTTTTGGCCTAAAGGGACCTTCCTTGGTGGAAGTGGGTAAGTGCCCTCCCATGTTTACTTGTCCAGATGTCCTGTGTACACCAGGCCGGCTCAGAGTGGAGTGTCCATTCCCTAAAGCCTACAGTTCTTTTCTTTGGACTTCTTCATTCCTCTCCTAATTACAAACATTCTCAGTTACTTTATGAAAAAGCCCTATTCATTTAATGGATTGTTTATTCATAAAATTTGAATGGGATCCTGTGGGTTTATAATGCTAATTGCATTATACACAAATTTTGCTGTTTTAAAGTAAGCATTTTCAATATTGATTTTGACACAATCTATGCAATCCTCTACCTCTTGGTGTGATTCTCTCTGGTGAGATGCTTTGGCAGGAGTGCCACTAACCCCCTTCTCCATCTTCAGTTCATCCCAGGTCAGCCGTCCGTGGTGTGACTTAAGACAGTAGAGGACTGGAAGGCCCTAGACTGTCATTTTTTAAACCTGGGACTTAAAGTCTTTAAATATTTTAAATTTTGGTTCTTTTAAAGGTGGCAGTGGATAATGAGATTACTTGAAAGGTTTTATCTGTGTGGAAGTAATGTGAGTCCAAAGTCTCGCTTTTCCTTAGATTCCGTCTTTCTGAAGTAAACAGTAAGTGCTCTTAAACCCATATCTTATCTGCCAAAGTCTGACTTGTCTTCCTTGTGACTTCATGGTGTGTGCCAGATTGAGTTGGCTCCCTCCTCTCTCAGTACTTCGTCATCCACTGTGGAGGGGAGATGGGGGACTGAGGTCTCACTACTTATTTCCCTCCTAATTTCTAACCTTTATAAACTTAATGTTTTGTTGATAGTGGTGAATTTTGTAGATTATTTTCTTAAGCTGGCTTTCTGTTTTTTGCATTTTATTTTAAAGAGCTGCAAGTGTTGCCGTGTGATGGGAGTGGGCCACTGTAAGACAGAAAGCCCACAAAGTGAATGCCAGTGACCTCGCTAGTGCATCAGTAAGAAGTGTTCTGTAGTGTCCATTTAGAATGTAAGGAAATGTGAAAATTTTGCACTTTGTCTGTTTTTATTTTAAATGCAGAGGTCATTTTGGTAATGTTACTTACCATTACTGCAGTTAGATGCTATTGTTTTACACTATTGGCTTGAGAAAAAAAATCTTCATTTCCACTTGCTGGATTTTTCTTAACTGTGATTTATTTCAAGCTTAGGACACACAATAGTATTGGAGTGTGTTCTAGGAAATTGAAAAGCTGTGGTTAAGTTAGAATGTACTCAAGGTTTCACTGAATTTCCTCAGTAAAGGAACTGTTCTTAAGTTGATGTTCGTTGGATAACTTTTACGTACATCACGATTTTGTGTGTGGCCTGTATTTGCATGTATCTGAGGACTGTGGAGACTGTAAGCTGCGACCTGGGCATGAGGCTGGCCCTTAGGAGGCTGTCTGCAGTTCTGCACCAGTGCTGGGGGATACTGCCTACACTGAGAGCGCTTGACAGCTGAGCCACAATGTGCTGTATGTCTGTGTTTCGTCGCCTACTGTGAAATTCTAGCACCTGACAAGCAAAACGGATGGGAATGAGTATACCTGATGACATAATCAACATGAAGAAGAGCAAGTCTTTTCCTTGGTGGCCTATGCTTGTTTTCCTGTAATGGCATTCGTGTGAGACAGACAGACTGTACATACTAAAATGGTCAATGTTCAGTATGCCTCCTGTTTTGGATTATGTGGTGGATCAGCCAGAACAAGATCTCAGTTTTGAAAGTTGACAAGTCAAATGTTGGGCCTCTGTGTCGTGTGTGGGAAACACTATGCCGCATTTCTTGACTCTGCCTAGGTGCCACTGTGTATAAGGAAGGACAGCTGTGCTGGTCTCCTCAGCACTGCCTTCAGCTGGACATCTGGACACAGCTCACAGTAGGGCCTCCCAGCAGTCGCAGAAGCCACAGCTAGTCACCAGAAGGCTCAGACCAGGTACACGGTGTCATGGAAATTCCGTGGTATAAGCCAAGCACAGAAATCCACATGTCCTTTATTTGAAGTAACATCTACAGGTGCAACTTTGAGTTATCAGAGAATTCCATATAATTCACTGTTGTACCCACCAGAATCTAGACCTTGAATTAAAGTTCATGTTTCTGCAATCTTTGTTGCTTTGGGTTTTTTTTCCCTCCTCCATTTCAAGAGCAATCAATTATAACTTAAGAATCAGGAAGAAAATAAACATCTACATCGTCTGAGAGGGATCTTCTCATAGTCACAATGTCAGGTGTTGGCAGCCTGTGCTGAGGGTACCACATGCGTCAGCTCGTCACCAGCACACTAGGTGGTAAGTACAGTTAATTTCCTAAAGCATAAAAACAGATGAGTGACTCAGCCAAAGTCACAACTCATGGCTGTGCAGCCTGAAAGTGCCACCAGAACCCATGGTTCCAGAGCCTCTACTGATGATAATGAGGGCCATTTGTGTCATTTCTGGAAAGACCTATTACCATTCAATCAGAGTATAGGAACTTTGGCATTCTTTGATTTGTATTGAGCCATAGGCTTTATAAAAAAAATACTTGTTTTATTTAACTTGCTGAATAGGAATAGGTGGTACATTCATATGGTTAAAAAACACATTTTATACCAAAAATACAGTGCCACAGTGCACACAGATGCCTTCTTCCCTTGGCTTTTTGTATTTCCATCCATACCTTTTTTTTAAAAAAAAAATAGCCAACATATATAAAGCCTTACTTCTCTTTATCTTGGAGTGACATCACATACACACCATTTGCTTTTTATCACCTGATATTGCAATGGCCACATGTCACAGACGCTTTTTCACGTTAGTGGTTGCTAATATTGCAATGGCCACATGTCACAGACGCTTTTTCACTTTAGTGGTTGCTGGGGATCCTTACCATGGCTGTGTCATTATGGTATGAACAGTACCATTTTTGGGCATTTGAGTTGTTTCTAGACATTGTCCACATGTCACATTTGTACGTGCATCGCTATGGTAAGTATTGAAAAAAAGACTACACACACTTTGTGTTTTGAAAGACACTGTCAGAGTCTGCCCTCCAGAGGCTGGTTCTGTTCACATGCCACCTACAGTCTGACAGTGCTGCTCACCCACAACATCTCTGTCAGAGATAGTATTCAGACGCTACACTTGGACACTGGTCTGCCAAACTATATAAAATGAACAACTTTTAATATATGAAGGCATCTCCTGGCTCTGCTTACTGATCTTTGTCTATTTTGACCACGTGATTATTAGAACCTCACCTGTTAGTATTAGGCCTTCAAGTGTGATGAGCAGCTTAGTCTTCTAGTTTATTTGGCTTTCTTTGCTCTAATGGTTTTTCCATGCTGTTTTCTAGTCGGATTTACTGGTTCTTTGGTAGCTTCTATATTAACTCACAGAATAGCTTCCTCACTTCAGACCAAGACAGCAATCCACTAGTATTTTTTTTCTGAAGTGTTGATGGGTTTGCTTTATTCTTCTAACTCAGCCTCACACTGGAAAGATCCTTTTAGATTTTAACTACCTGGAGTAATTTGAGCACTCTTACTAAGTGGAGCGATTCATAGAGCTCTGACACAGCACCCATGAAGTCAGAGTTCACCTGGTAAGTAAGACAAAGTCTCCAAGAATGATTTGGGACTTACCTTCATATAGTAAGACAAAACAACAAAAAAATTCCCTCCATTTATTTGTTAAAAAATTGGGTCTCTCAAAGACTCGTAAGTGGGGGAGCCCTTCAGTGAGTTCTAAGCATGGTAAAAGTGCAAGAGTTACTTAAGGGCAGCTCTGAAAAGAACAGGATTTGACTCTTGAGGGGTCTGGGAATGTAGCAATGAGCGAAACAAACACTCCTGCCACCACACAGCTCAGCTTCTACAGCCCAACCAGATTCCATTCCATTTATAGTAAAACCACACCTGAAGAAAATGCCACTGAGGCCACGTGCCACCTAAAAGGTTCCCAGCAGTCCAGGTAGCCTCCTGATGCTGTCAGAATACTGACTGGGGAAAGCGATTTGACAGCTACCAGTCAGAGCCTCATCAAACCACATAGGCCAACCTGCCTGGGATGTACCTACAACTGGGCAAAGCCTTTGACAGGCCTCTGCCCTGTAGACTTGAAGCCTGGAGGTGGCTGGTGAGTTTATTTATAGGGAACTTCAGCAAGGATGCTTAGCTCCACAGACACAGCAGCCCTGGGAAAGCACTGTATCTAAATGCAAGCACCCTTTTATGCTTTAGTTAGGGTCTTGAAGAAACACCATGACTGGGAAATACTAGTGGGTGTCAGAAACATGGGTAACAATTACATGAACAAGGGTTGGTAGAAAGGGAAGAATTTTGAGGCTCATATAAGCCGAATAAAGTGGGCCTCTAAACTCCAGTTCTAACTGGGCTAAAGTGCAGGGACAAACGGTCTGTTGAGAGCACAGAAAGTCAGAATTTGAGGTGTTAACCAGATGAGACTTATGGAAAAGAAGCCACCAGTGAGGTATCTACATCAGAAAACAGAGTAGGGGCAGATGAAGGTTTGGAGAAGGCAGCTATGGATATCCATAGGAGCTGCCAAGACCCTACATTTGGATCCAAGGAGCACAGCCTGGACTGCATGAGTCCATACTGAACACAGTACCTACCCAGGACAAGGACGAGGTAAAGGTATTGGGAGTCCAATAGTTTGGGACATAGGGATGGCTATGGCAAGTACCAGGCATTTTGTTCTTTGGGAGAGGTGCCTTCAGGTCCCTACCAGGAGATAAGAGGAAGTTAATGTATGTGTGATCCTCTTTGTGCTGTCTCAGGTCCAAACTCATGACAACTGCAGTCAGTCCAGCCCAGTACAGCTGAGACACCCAGTGGACACTGAATTACACAGCTTGTCTTCACAGTTCCATTTTGAGTTTTCTCACTTTGCCTTATTGGTTTAGTCTTTGCTAAGAGCTGACCCGAGCCTGTTCCGTTCAGTAGCTCCCCATCTGGTCCCATCAGTTGTGAATAGCTCATAGTGGAAAAAAATGGAAATGGACATTGATGCATTTCTGCACCAGTCTGCTTAGATCTCTGACTGATAAAAGTGAGAGGATTCTTTTCTAAAATAGTTGTCTTCACTTGTAAATTTTGATAAGTTATTTGTAACCTTGTAGAACAAACAACGGGTGGAATGTATATAGCTCAGTGGCAAAGCACTTGCTTAGCGGGTATAAGGCCTAGATATGATCGCCACTGTGCAAGTACACATGCATATGGGTACACAACGTTGTAGTAATACATAATACACTATGCAGATCCGAATGAGATTCTCATAGTGCTTCTCAAGTGCCCACAGTAACTAACGCTGCTTTTGTTCTTCATAGGGGTGAAGTGTTGGTTCAATACTATTGTTCACAAAAAGCAGTTGGGAATTTGGGAGGCACTAAGGTTTGCCCGATCTATGCAGATAAACATGGGACCAGAACAGCTGTTATATGTCTGACAGTCAAGACAGAGTTGACAAGAGCAGAGGATACAGCTCAGTGGGAGAGCATTAGCCATACATGAGTAAGGCCCTGGATTCCATCCTTGCTGCAGCCACAAGGAAAACAATGTGACTTGGATGTATGCTGTACTAACTTGTAGCTCACAACTCCTAACACTTGACTGTTAACTGTCTAATGGAATATATGCCAGTCACTGATAGCTACGAACATAGCTTGTCCAGATCCTTAGCTGTGTGGGCAGTCCAAGTCGTGTGTGTCCTGTTCTTGTTAAGGCAGACCTCAATGCTGGTACCACATTTTTGTGGGATTCCCTCTGTCCTAAGTACCTGTTCATCTCAGAGTACTGCTATAGCTCAGGCTGGCCTCAAACTTGACCTAGTGTTGGGATTGCAAGCATAATACCCGGCTTGACATGGTGCACTTCAAGCTTTAATATTACCAGGATTTTAATTTCATGGTGGTGTAAACATGCTTTTCTTTCCCTAGGTTTAATCTAACACATTAGGAGCAATTTTGTTCCTCTTTCCCTACATGAGATCCACGGCCACCGTGTTTATACTCCAGCCTGTGGGGACAGCCTTTAAGAGTTAACAGTCTTTTTAAACAATGGTGAGTTTCCATAGACATATCATTTTGTCCTTTCCAGTAAAAAATAAATATCTGACATGAATGCTGACGTTATCGTAAAAGTGGATCATAGCTTGGTTAATGCTGGGTGTCTTTTCCGTGACAAACTGTAAAGTGTGCATGTGCTATAAAATGAGTGCATACAGAACAATCTTGATGCTGCTGTGCTCTTCAGAAAGCCCTGCCCTCGGCTGCTGCTGGAGACAAGGACACGGGGGCTGTACATGGGCACTGTCTGCAACAGTGAACACTTGCAGGTACAGTGACAGATAAGCTGTCTTATACGCTCTTATTGTAAACTACTGAGTCAGGCAACTCGCGCAGGTTTTGCCTCCATGTGGAGTTTGCCCTGGCAAATAACTATTGTGGATGGCTTGTAACCCAGATGTTTGCTCATGCTCGAAAGCAAAGATGTGGTGAGGGGCTGTGTAGGTAGGTCTTCAACTTGGTGTTCTATCCAATGAAAATCCAATCACAACCCATTTGAAACCAACTTTAAATACATCTAAACAGGAGAGAGTGAGGTTGTCCCTGTTAAATCTCTGAACTCTAGGACAGCAGGAGAGATGTGTGAAGTGGGCTAGAGCCTGTGACTGAGATTTGTCTTCCGGCCCTGGTGACCAGAGCCTTTTGTGAGAAGCCAGAGCATCTAGCCTCTGGGATTGCCATTTTGTGGTACACCCAGGGGAGCCCTGAGATGGCACATGGGGAACATTGTCTGGGAACACTATCTGGCTGAGACAGGTCCTGCTACCACATAGGCAGAACCCACTTTTTCACACCCATACCTTTCAACAGACGGTCAGAGAACTGTTTAAAATAGCAGGCAGTGAGCACCATGTAAGGCTCATCCAGTAACAGGAATTATTTACAGAAAAGCTGTCAGGAGTCCACAGTCCTTTAGCTTGAGGGCCAGAAATGTTTATTGTTAACACTCTGTGGGGAGCTCCTGGCTTACTGTTGGCTATAGCGAGCACTGGCTGAGTCAGGGAAGGCACGCTTGCCTTCCTCCTGAGGTAGTGAGTATTCAGTTAAACTGGGCTGAAGAAAACTACAAAGTGGCTACCCACATGGCCGAGGCGGCTGACTAGTGTTGGCGAGTGCATCTTGACAGCTTCCATTTGTTCCTGGAGTCCGTACAGTAGTGCTGTCGGTGAAGAAGCACCAGGCTGTGGGCAGGGTTCAAGAGAGACTACTGCTGTGGAGCCTGTTATGTACAGACCGTGGTCCTCTGCTTCCTCTAGACTTTCAACACTGGAGTGGCAGTTACAGGAGTCCATCCGTGTGGCGCTCCCAATCACTGGGACCTTCAATGACCTTCAGACAGAAGGATCTTTAAACTGTTAGACCACGTATTCTATACATTTTAAAGTGAATTATGCATGAAAATCTGTGCAAACTACAACATACATTGCAATAACAATCAAGGAAAAAACCTAGTATACTTTAGCATTAGTATTTAAGTTATATAAAATACATCTTTATAAAAGTACAGAATCTCTTTTAAAAGTTTAAATTATACCCACTGAAATAGCCAGGCTCTCTGCTAGTACTATCACTCTAAATTATTGCTTAGTCCTACCTAGCCTTCAGAAAGCTATTGCAAAAAAATGGAGTCCTGTTTCATAAGGAAAAGTGCCTCAGCTATCATCCAGTCTGTCTGGCTGAAGGTTTCCGACAGAGGACTCTTGCACAGGACTGTTGGCTGGTACTACCCTTGGCTGGCTTTGTCTGGATCCAAAGTGGAGTCTTGCAGAGTTCCTGCTTGGGCCAGGGAGCTGTTACTTTGTTGTCCCCAATCATAGTAGTCTGGAGCAAAACTTTAAACAAAAAAACAAAACCAGTTCAGTGGCTTGACATTAGCAACAGACCTGAGTTCTTCATGAGGTGTCTTGAAGCCCATTTTCCAACCAACAGCACACACAGCTCTGGCAGCCTATGTTCAAGTCTACTGGACGCTGCAGTGCTCAGAACTTGAACTACTAGAACCTAAAACTAGCCACTGTAGAGAACATAGTTTTAGCAAAAAAAAATTGTGTCTGAACCCTAAGGTGGCATTATAGTGCACTACCTGTACATTTTGGCCAGTCAACTTCTTCTAAGTCTCAAGTTCCTCATCTGTGGGACAGGAGTGACATTAGTAACTTCCTTGTTGGGCTGTTGTCAGGGTTGAGTGGACACCTACAACAGTTCTCAAAAGCAATATCTAAGATCTCATTAGAACTCAGGAAAATGGAAACAGTATTCTATCATGGAATGCGGTCTTTTCTTGCTCTGTGTAGAGGGTGAGTACTCTCCTCTCTGCTCTTGTTAACTTCTGGCAAGAAAAGGTTAGGGATGCTCCAGCAGGGTAGCTAGGTAAGAGAACAACAGTTTTAGGCAGAAGTGGAGCCCGAACTCTGGGAGGGTAACTTTTGCCCTTGAGAAATCTTTGCACATTGACTTGCTTTCATGTGTACTCTACACATGGCTGCTCTGTGTTTTTCCTTAACTGCTACCTTGCTTTTAATTTTTATATGATCGTGGATCCCTCCTTCTACCCAGGAAGACAGGAATGTGTTCTGTTTCAGCTTTGTATCCCAAACCAAGGTCCTCTCAGAGCCCTCTCCTCCATTCCCAAGGACTTTCTCTGTTAGTTATACAGAGAGCAAAGCAAGCGTTCTGAGCACTGGGCAGATAGCACACAAGGTGAGGAGGAACCAAAGCCATGAAGGCTGCTCCTGGCCCTGGCGGGCGGGTGTTTCCCATCCTCCCTTTCCTAGCTGTTATCCAGACTCAAACTAGTTGAAGGCAGCCAGGTACAGCTTGTTTACTGTGAATACCAACATGTGTAAGCGCCCACCCCAAAACAGACTGAGCCCAGTCTGCTAGTGAGTTTTCAAGAAAGGAAGCAGTTCCCATGTGCTCTGACAGAGTGTGCTCCAGGGCCAGCCATGCTGCTTACCCAGCAAAGGGACTCCCACAGACAGGTCTTGAACCATGAGAACTCAATATACTGACCTCATAGGGTTGTAGCAAACACTGAATGAGGCGATATTTGTGAATATCTTACTAAATAACTGTTTAAGAATGGCAAATTTCAAAATTTTGGTTCTTAAAATATATTCACTCTAGTGATTATTCATGTATTCTCTGGCTCTAGAAGAGGATCGGAGATGTCTGCCTGGATGTCCCAGATCACATTCCACTGAGTGATTCAAGCAGCAAATGCCCTGGCTCTCTCTGGGTAGGCTCGGAGGAGTCCTCTAAGTAAAGGTTGATTTCTTTAAAATCAGCACAGCTATCAAGCATTCCATGGAATACTGAGTAGGAAGAATGCTGGGGGAGGGGATCTTTTAAAGACCTTTTGTTTTCTCTCACCCCTGGCTATGTCCCATGCAGGACAGTTCTGTGCAGGGGTAGTCTCTCTCCACCAGAAGCAGGCGCTTACCTTCCCTGAAGTCCCTGAGGAGCAATGTTCCAGGCAAGATCATCATCACTGTCATATCTTCGGGGGTTGTCAAAGAAGTAAGATCTGGGACTGAATCCATGGCTGGGGACCATCCCAGGGCTGGTCTGGAAGAAGACGTTATCATTTAGCATCCACAACTGCCTGCTAGCATGAGGAAGGCTAGAGTGTTTAATGTGCCTGGTTTTGTTTGTTTTGTTTTTTGTTTTGTCATGTTGTCAAGACCGGGTCTCACGAATCCCAGGCTTGCCCCAACCTCAGTAGCCAAAGATGACCTTCAATTGTGATTTTCCTCCCTTTACCTCTCAGGTGCTTGGGATTGAACCCAAGGTTCCCTGCATGCTAGGCAAACACTCTACCAACTGAGCTACCATCCCCAGTCCCCAAAATACATCATGGAGGAGGGAGGGGCTGCTTTCTTTAAGGATCTACAGGGAGTCTGTAAAGAAGGACCTGAAAGCAGGAGGAGGACAGACTAGTGGGTGAGATGAAGATCAGGAGGAGCGAGGGTAACCAGGAGACAAGGGGGGCACAACTTAAGCCTGCATGAACATCACAATGGCGTTCTTACTTCCAGTGGTGAATTACTGTTCATATGAATTACATATCCTCACAGATATGTCCAAATAGCCAGGCGTGGCCATTCACACTCACAATCCCAGCACTTGGGAGGCTGGGGCAAGAGGTTTTATCTCAAGGTCTGCCTGTATTCTACAGCAGGATTGTCTCGAAATGACAGAAAGTTCCCCAAACTAAAGCAGGCAGTCCATGTGGAGACACACCTGTATAATCACATGGGCTCTTGGAGTCCCTCCTCAATCTTTCATTCTTTTGCCCCAAACTAAATCCTCAAAAAAAAAATTGCTGGAGTCCATCCTGGTAGGGAAGGCCAGTCTGGACTCCATCTCCCCCCTCACCTTGATCTGTTTCCTGTGCCTGGCTCAGCAGTGACCACCCAGAGGCTAGTAGGAAAAAGAGCAGCAAGCTGCTGTTACCCAGGTATGGATCAGGAGCTGTGCCGTGTCTGTGTGCATCATTCTGTGCCCCCATCACTCACACTGCCCCTCCCCCGAGTGTATGGCTCAGGAAGACAAAGCTGTACCCCAGCCTGTATGGTGCGGCAAGGCTTCCAGGGGATTCTGAACTTGACTTGGTTTTCTCTTCAAGAGGATTGGCTCAGCAGATGTGGCCAAACACAAGTGGGTGGCTTTAGCATGGTCACTGTGATGCCCCTGCCCTGCTCTCCCACTCCCGGATGAGCTGCTATCACTCTGGAGAAAAAGTGAGTCTCCAAACAGTCTTTTTCAAAGTATCATGTAGCTCAGGCTGGCCTTAAACTATGTAGCCAAATATGACTGAACCTCTGATCCTCTTGCTTCTATCTCCCCAGTGCTAGGATCACATGCCTGGTTTATGTGGTATTACGGATCAAACCCAAGGCTTTATGTATGTTAGGCAAGTACCCTACCAACTGCCAACCTCCCTCCGTCTTCTGCTAAAAGAGCAGCATATGTGTGTGGGGGCAGTGAACACTGTGTGGCATTGGGAATCATTAGTCTGCTCTTGAAAACCCTTGAGTGTATAACCACCTCTGTGATCGACCACTGCTTAAGGTCCAAGATTCTCACTATTTCCTGAGCCATGAGCCATACCTTAATTTTCATTTCTTTTATAAAACAAAGAAAATGCGTTTGGGGGTTTAGCTTTAAGAGAATTAAGAGAAAGAAGATCCTACTCGAAAGAGTCGTGGAGAGCCTACCTCACAATGATCACTTTTCACTGAAAAACTGGGAGGGAAATTCTACTTGCTGGTTTCAGGAGGATTAGGGGTGCTGGGGTGCCAGCAAATGGAGAGAGAGTACTTACAAGGTCCTTCGTGGGGCTTCTGACTCGGAAGAAGTAGACCACCAAGGTGGTGGGTAGGAGCTCCCACACAAAAAGCACCACGCCGAACACTACATAGCCGGCATCACCCAGCTGGCTCTTCAGGTCTGCCTGTTCCAGAGTAGGGAAAATGAAGTCAGGAGACCTCAGGCAACCAGTGGTGGACACAGCAGAGATCACCCCTAGGTACAGTGAAATGCCACCCCCCCCTTAAAGCCTGCACTTTGAAACTTGGTTTCAGTGATGGGTCAGGCCCCAGCTGGAGGACAGTGGAGACCATTTAGATGGCTACTTATGACTGGCCACTCATTTACTTTTGCAGCTCAGGGGATGAACACAGAGCCCACACCCAGCCCAGACTCTCCTAAAGGAGAGTAGCTTGTCTGTCCAGATTCATCTTCACAATAGCCACACCCTGTTCTCCACAAGAGCTGACCACAGGCAGTTTGTCCAGGAAAAGTCCCCTGAGCAAGGAAGTGCCCAAGGGGAGAGCCACGGGGGCTTCATGGAGGGAAGGTCCCAGAGTAGAGAGGAACCGGATGTGGCAGCTTCTCAGCCCATTACTGGGAAGAGAACACTGAGCCACAGCCTGGTCCTCAAGCCTTCTCCAGCACATCATGCTGAAGGCTGCCTCACTCCTCCCCAGGGAGATGGCACTCATGTCTCCTACATCTCCTTGACAACTGCAGCTCAGCCCAGTGCTGTCGCCCATTCCCAAGGAGGTGCAGGTGCTTGAAACAACCAAAACCAAGCCCTTCAAAACCATCGCACCCAAACAGAGGTTTTAAGCTCTTGGCTGAAAGAAAAACGGAAGTAACTTGTTAAAACCAAATCTGTTGCTTGAGGAAGCTTCAGTTTGGGAAGATGAAAAGGTCAAGTGGGCAGTAGTGCTGGTTTGAATGGTGTGTACCAGCGCTACTGGTCTGCAGTAGTGCTGGTGTGTGTGAATGGTGTGTACCAGCGCTACTGGTCTGCAGTAGTGCTGGTGTGTGTGAATGGTGTGTACCGGCGCTACTGGTCTGCAGTAGTGCTGGTGTGTGTGAATGGTGTGTACCGGCGCTACTGGTCTGCAGTAGTGCTGGTTTGAATGGTGTGTACCAGTGCTACTGGTCTGCTCTTGAAAACCCTTATGTGTATGATGAACACCTCTGGAATCACCACTGGTTAAGGTCTAGGATTCTCATGTTTGGTTTTCCTTAAACAGCACGTGGACCTGAGCATCCTTGCCCAGCTTTCTCCCTGCTGCACCTGTGGGACAGGGTTGGCCAGGGTTGCTAGGTTACAGCCATGGTTTCATCTTTTCCAAGGATAGTATGTGTATAGCCATTGTGGATTTAGCTCATTGAGGTCATTTTTATCTCACGGTCTTAAATCAGCTCCAGCTGTGAGCACTGCTGGGATCTCATACCTGGACTTACACACCTTTGGGTATCTGCTGCTTTTCCAGATAACCCTAAGGAGTATTGCAAAGCAATCCAACAGAGTCCTACTAGAGGGGTTCATTTCTCTACCACAGAGGTTCATCTGTGTCTGCACATCAGTGGGCCATTAACTCCCACAGGGCAGGACTGGACAATAGCAGAAACGGGGAGTCTGGCCTTCCAGCAGGAAGCACTTACTGTTTCATACTAATCCGGTCCCCACTGAGGCAGCACCTCATCACGTCCACTGACCTGGTCCCCACTGAGGCAGCACCTCATCACGTCCACTGACCTGGTCCCCA
>LOJH01010614.1:547-27482 GCA_001685095.1 Ellobius talpinus
GAGGGTTAGGAAAGATTGTAGGAGCCAGAAGGGTGGAGGACACTAGGTGAATAAGGGTCACAGACATCTTCTAAATAAATAAGGTTCCTATGGGCTCACAAAGACTTAAGTGTCAATCACAGAGACTGCATTGGTCTGCAAAAGATCCTCTGCACATGACGTGTTAGTTAACTTGTTGATTTGTGGGACACCTAACAGTGAGAATGAGGATGTTTCTGACTCTTGGGACTCTCTTCCTCCTACTCACTTGCCTCATCTAGCCTTGATATGAGGGTTTGTGCCTAGTTTTATTCTATCTTGTTATGCAATGCTCAGTAGATTTCCCTGGGAGACTTTCTCTTTTCTTAAGGAGTGGATCTTAGGGAGAGAGTAGACAGGGGTCTGGGACTTAGAAGAGTGGAGAGAGGAGAAACTAAGGTCAGGATATATTTAAAACAAAATAACTAGGTAAAGCAAGCAAGAAAGAATACAGAAAAGAAAAAAATTCTCTCTACACTTATACCATTCTTATCTATCTGTGGATGACATGAGGAAAATTTCCTGGTAGTTCATTCATGTGACAATTTGCTTCAGTTTTAAGGATAGCTCAAAGATGTCTATACACCGTGTTAAATCCTCTGTCTTGTTAGGCCTATCACAATATTGGGTTGATTTGAAATTATTATATCATGGATCTCAGTGACATCTGATATTTTTTCCCAGGTGATATAATGGTGTCTTTACAGTACATCCTTCAGTCAAAAGAAGAAGATTCTGCCAGGATGCATCTCAGGACATGTCTACAGACTGTTATAAAACTTCCATAATTTACCTGAGATTACCTGTATTTGGAGCAAAGTAGGCAGAGGAGATGAACAAATTTCTTATTTTTAGGCTGTTCATATTTCAAATGATGTCAATAATGATTGAGAATTATGTTACAGAGACTGAGAAGGATGAGGTTACATCAAATGTATAATGAGAGAAATTAGAGCCACATATACCCTCAAAACACATATGCATAGGAAATGTCGAAGAGGAAATGAACAGTGACAGCCTAAACTAACAATTTCACTTAATACTTGAACAAAATTGGGTGTTAATGACAAATATATAGGAAGGATTAACAGTACTTAAAAAAGAAAGAAGTACCAATTTATTCTTTGTGATTTGCATGAATTTCTATAAAACATTAGAGCAAGATATTTTGTAGATGAAACTTACCGCACAACCCAAGTCTATGTACAGACAAAAATTTTGAAGTGTAGTGGAGCATTACTATGAGGAAAACTTGGTACTCACTTTTCACTTACATGGTGTCAGAGTGAATGGTCCCAGGTTCATTCTCGGCAAGATTGATACTTCCATGCAGACTGAGATACTCTTTACAAATCCTCTGGTACTTTTTGATGGTAAAAATTGCAGAGAACTGAATGTGTCAATGCAAAGCTGGTACTAACGTTTGGAGGCTTTTAAGGTATCTCACAATGGACTTTTTCTTATTTCCAGAAAACTCAGATATAGGTTCACTATTAACAATATTCTTACCTGCTAGTATATATATATTTACATTTTTGTGTAAACACAATATATTTTAAGACAATGCTTTCATAGTAGGTTTTGTGTAAGGGTATACATGAAAGAACAAACTTCTGTCTAATTTTGATTATTGAATCTAATATATAGTATAAACTGCCAAGGGTTTGCTCTTTCCTGTTTGATTATTTTTACAGAGAGCAGAGCACCTAGTCTAGAAGTAAAAAAAAATAAGCTAAAACAACAAAAGATTATTATTTTCCAAAAAAATATTGTAAGCTTTGAACAGTGAAAAATAATATGGATATTTCCCAGTGTATGAAATTCCTTGGTATTCAGACCTAAATGTACCCTGGAGTGTTAATGACAGACATCTTTTGATATTCTTGAACTGACAGTGAAAGTGAAAATGATATTGACACTAAATGGACATTGAAGTCTAAAATATTTACTTGGTGGCTCTTAATGGATCCAAAAGAAATACTTCCCCTTGCTCGAGCCTAGAGAATGGATCATCCATCATATATTTCAAGTTGTCACACCTCAATCCTTTTTAAATCCCATTTTCCTAATGGTTCCTTTAATGACATAAAAACATTTCATTCCCTTCCAATTAAGGTCCTTCTTTTAGAGTGAATAGTCGGCTTTCATTGCTGGCAATAGAAAGCACATTAACTATTATAATTATCTAATGATTTGGTCCAAGAAATCCATTAGCCTTGTATAATTACAGAATTGAATTGACCATTTCAAGTAAACATACCAGTGATTTGTAAAACCAAACAAATCAAAGTTTAAAGATGTCCAAAACAGTGAAAGACAGAAAATATGCAGCAGTTTGTCTCAAGGGTACCTGAAGTTGTTAATGGAGAAGAGATCAGGAACTACTTCCATCTGTCTAAAACTGATGGCTTCTGGGCATCTCAAGTGGGAAGTTCCTCTGTGACTGACTTCTGACTGAGCCACAGAGAGGATTATGCACACAAGGCATAGACCCCTGCTCTAGAAGTTGAGAAATGTAGAAAAGTTACGGCTTTCAGATTTGCTATATTAACCAGGTATATATTATCAAGGTCACATTATTCTTATTTTTCTCCCCCCTCCTTTCTGGTTTTACTTTTTTACCATTAACTTGTAATCAAGGGCTACCACTGACTTAGATTCATGTCTACAACCTTCAGTATAATTGTTAATTGCATTTATTAATTATAAGATCCATCAGCCAGTGTCAAAGACTGATACTGTTCACAAAGAAACAAGCTGACTTTATATATAAACAATATTATATTCATTTGACCAAATGTCAAATAAAGAATATGTCAAAAATAAATTTTGCAACTTCCCAATTCCATATATTAAAGTCAGTCAGGAGTTTGTTTACATTTAGGGTTTAAAGACATTAGTGGGTAATCATTTTAGTACTTGCAGGCATAAAATATTTGGTTACAGGATTTATTGTTCACATTTCTGTTTAGAATATATGGGGATTATTTCACATACTGAAGAAATCCTTGGCAATAATGCTTTATTCAGGCAGGCATTGGCAAGAGCTACCATTAGAAGAGAAATGATTGTACTCGTGTGATAATTAAACGCATTTCAATGTGTGAGTGCAGAAAATCTGAATTTCTCATTTCTTGTTACATTTCTTCTTTCCATGTGAGACATGTGCACAGAGAAAAATGATGTCTTTATAGTGTACAATTCACTTGAAATTGGGTTGGTGACATGCTACTTGCACTCATATTAATCCTTTTCCTGTTACTGATAAGTACATGGATCCTTTTCGATTGCTGCTATTTGTGACAATCTTGGGCTAAAGTCGAAAATTTACTGCAAAGTAAGGAATGGATACCCATGAGTAAAGTCATGAAATCAAGAGAGGAGATTAGTGGCGGCTCAGACATACTCCATGCTGCCACATTCATTTCTTTGAGCCCAAGGTGAAACTAAAATCTTTGAAAGCAGTTTAGAATAATTTGTCATTGCAGAATGGGAATACACTAATATTGCAGATTTTTATTGTGTTTAGTTAAGCCAAAAATAGTTAGAAAATTTATCTGTTTGGAATTTAAATTTAATGATGAAATATCAAAAACTAATATTGACATTGTTTCTATACCTACTCAACATAATGTGTATATATTTTAAACTATGTCCAAAGAAGTAATAGAATATCCAACTAGAGATATGTATGTTTTTATCTGTGTGAGTATACTATTGAAATAATTTTAGTTCTTATATCTCGTGTTAAAATTTTACTAAATATTGGCCGTTGTACCCATGATGGGACTTCTCACATTAGTAACTGATTAGCTTGAGGACTGATGAACTCAAAACAATTAAACAGTTTATAGACTATGAGGTAAGCCATTAAATACTATGCAGATATTCATTGCAGATTATGGTTTTGTCTTTTCTTTTCCTTGACCTTTAAATTACAAAAAGACAGACTTGTACTGACTAATGTTGAAATATAGCTCTATATTAAAATTTTGGCACTACACCAAACTGTAGCTATTTCTGATCTTTTATGATTAATTCTGTTTTTAAAACTTTTGCTTTTTTAAGGTCATAGTATTTTAGTCAATCTTAATGAGTTGTTTAGTAAGCCCACATTAACTTGATGAATATATATATGAACATTTTGTTGTCAGCTGGAGACTTGTGAAAGCAAACTGGCGGCTCCTCAGCCAACAGCGCATAAAGAAAGGCACGTCTTCTTATTTAGCTAACGTTCATCTTATCTCACCTTGCAGTGGTATGGTAGCATACATTTAACCCAAATGCACTTATTTCCCATTCCTTTAACTTCTTTTTCAAATGATCCCATTAAAGTCTCTTAAAATTAAATTTCATAAACAGAAAGATGTTTTTAAAATGATGACTCAGTTTTCATTTCAGTGAGTGTATTTGAAAAATACATCATTTGATACCCAAACTCAATTGAAATGTTTAAGTTTTTGCTTCACATTATCTTTTCTAGAAATATATTGTTCTTTTATACCTTAAATTATATAAAGCAATGAAGGATAACCAATTCTGATAGTGGGCGTCAAGTAGCAAATTTCAATCAACTAGAAATTTGCTCTGTGTCCCTGCTCCATCCGCTAAGATTTGTCGCCAATGTGGTATGGCAATTGTTTTTTTACCCTATAGGTATACTCTGTCATTTGCTTGGTTTGTTACCTGTATGCGTATTCCATCTGCTGGTTTGTATGTCAGCCCACCTATATCCACAATCTAAGGTGAAGTACCCTATCTTTTTGAAACAGCTTCTCATCGTGTCTTCTTTTAATGGATGTGCATATCAGTTATATTTACCTTTGAATAAAAAGCCCAAAGAAAATAGATTCTGATTTCCCCAATCTCAGAATGAAAAAAAAGGCATTAGAGCAATCTCAGTCAATTTTATGCTCTACCTCAAACTTAAACTTTGATTCAACAGCAAAAGCTAAACCAGAGCATCATTCACAGCAACTGTGACATCCAGGCAGACCAAACCTTCAAATCATCACTTTCCCTTTTAGACCTCCAGTGCTTCATTGATGGGAACTTCTTAGCTCCAATTTCCAACTCTCACATCAGTCTCACTTCAATTTTTATTACAAGTTTTTACTTTGCCGATTTGAGTTGAGTCAGTTTCTTCTGCTTTCAAGCTAAGAACACATTTAATCTGCCTCTTCGATCAGTTTTTTTCACAGTAACATGATCTTTAAAACATACAACCTAGCAACTGCTAGTTTATAAAGATAATGAAAGCAAAGTTAAAGGTGTTTCCTGTTGATTTCCTTCTGTGTTACTGAGAGATTCTAAACACTAAATTATTTCCCTCAACCTAATCATTTGAATCATTTGCTTTCTCCATCAAAAAAGGAAATTTGAGATGTAAAGTTTGGTTACTTGTATAACATTCTAGTAAATTCCAAACCAAAAGATTCTCTGGGTGCAGGAATCTTATTTACTGCAATTCCTGCCATATGTCATGTGCCTGGAAAGGCTTGCCATTATGTCATAGTCACAAAACAAATATGTTTTGAGAAATTAAGGATTATTAAATATAATCACGAAATTTTCCCTACCATAAATCACATTGTTTTTCATTTAGAATTAAGCCACAATTACGCTGAACCCAGATATCTCATAAAGTATTGGTTATGTTAATGACATACCAAATTTTCCTATAATTCAATGACAGCTAACTAATATCTAGTTTTCATATCTCAATTGTTTGTCAAAATACTTGTCCAATTATTATTTGTTATAATGGAATAAAAGATAGTTTAGTTCGGGGCCAATATATGAGATCATAGTCCAGGAACACAGATTTAGGTAGCACTCTATTCTGTGCTTCAGTGTGAAAGCAGCTTTTATAGTTTTTATGAAGTTTTTATAGTTTTACAGAAGAAAGAGAACAATGAACCAAAGCAAATTTAAAATACTAATGTATTTTGGCATGCACATCAGATGGAGTTACAGTGTGATAGATGAAACATTTTATAGGCCCAAGATGCTGTCCAATGATATTCTTAGATTTTGGGTTGGTGGGAAATAGTGGTTTGTTAAGTTAAGAGATTCAAAATGTTTCTAATATATTAATCACAAGATGCTAGTTCCAGCAGAAAGATGGACAAGGAATGCCTTTTCTGGGTTTTTGGAACCTCCCCACAGTTCTACCCACTCAAGTGTTTGCATACAGGGCTTCTTCCCAGCAGCTCTCATTCACAGTGCGAGTCAAGCATCACATTCTGTGCATTCCAGGGTCACATGTTATTTAGAAAGTATTATGGGTTCCTTTGTAGCTAGGATGGTCAGTTCCAAGATCTGATGTAGATGGAGATGAAGCAACAGGAAAACAGAGTAAATTTAAATAATTTAGAACATTTTAGTTAAAAAGATCTAATTCTATATTCATGGAAAAATAAAAAGGAAAAAAATTGATTTGGCCATTGGATTAATAAAAGGAAAGAATATCAAATAGAAAACTTTGCCATTCTCATGTCTAAGAATGATATATTTACATGGGAATTTGGATGGGCAATTCAGTAAGAATTTTACTGGGCATCTATCGATAAATCAGAATCATTGCTTTTCAGTAGTTGTCTATGTTGCTAGCCCACTTTTCTCACACAACTATAATAGCTCTTCATTTCATTCCGATCCTCACACAGAAGCAGCAGGGTTGAGCCAAAGACTGTTTATAGCTTAGTGGACCCCATGCTTCCCCTCAGCTGCTTCCCAGGGTATAGAATCCTTTCATTTACCCCACATGTTTGTCACTAGGCTGTCTACAATGTGGAATGAGAATCACTTTAGTGTCACTTGGAGGGATGAATAGATGGCAAGATGAAACAATAGCCAATAACAGTCAAAATAAATAGATGAAAACACCTTTGAAAACTAGCACAAAATATTAGTTTCAGAACTTTCATTATTCTCATTCCCTCCAAAATCCATTCTCTTCCACTTGAAATAAAATATTTACTTGTTGGCATATTATATATGCCAAGTGATTGTATGAAAATGGAGGGTTTCTTTTTAAATATTGTTTCTTATGTTGTGCCTAATGCCTACAATGGTGTTTGAGACATTTCAAAAAACATTCAACTAAGAAGTGCAGAGCAGGAAAAATAGTCTTCCCAGAGAAAAGCTCAACAATTCATTATCTAAAACTAAATCGTCTGCACTGAAAAGATACAGACAGTAACAATTTGCAGACTGAGGTTACAATGAGGACTATATATGTATGTACTTATATGCACTAAATATTAACAACTAATTAGAAAGAGGCCATGAATCTGAAAGAGAATAAAAAGGTACATATGGGAGCTTCAGAGGGAAGAAAGGAAAGGGGGAAATGATGTAATTATATTATTAACTCAAACATTTATAAATAGTTTTAAAAAGAATTATTCAAAAAGGCACACAGATAAACATGGATCAAGTGTTTTGTGTTTAAAATATTTTGGAAAAAATCTCTCCTACGCCATAAATAAACAAACTTCAACCCAATTCTTTGTTCATTGTTCAGAAAATGTTACAGCTAATATAAATATAACCCCACAAAAAATACTCTGAAAGCATGGTTCTCTAATGACTGTTGTAAAGTATTGCATTTTGATGTGTTTTCACAGGTACAAACTGATACCTAGTATTTGCTTTTAGTATAACCAATTTAGTGCTAAGTTAGACCTCTCTCTTACTCTCAGTCCTTTCAATATATCCCTAAAATAGTTAAGGCCTACAAACATTAATTTTTGTTATACTTTACAAGTATTATCAAGTAATAAAAATACAATTAAAATTTTAAATTATTTCTTCCATAGTTTGCAATTATAACGAAAGTAAATCCTTTGCTCCAGATGTCCCTATATGCCATTCTTGGCTATACTTCATGGATGGGTGGAAAGCACAAGAGGCCACCGTGCTGTACAAAGCAGCTAAGAAATGCTGAGAACAGGAGAAAAAGTCTTACTGAGGGAAGATAACCCCAAGTGATCATCAACTAATAATATTTTTAAAGTTTAACTCTATCTTTAGTTGCATTTCAATCTTAAATTGATTCATCATCGAATATTTTTTGAGTTGGCAGAAATTAAAAGAAATTGTATTGTGCATTCTAATTTTCATAATTTACCATCTTCTTCAGGAAACTTTTCATAATTTTATTATTAAAATGAAGATGGCTTAAAGAGGTAACTGTTTTTAGCTAAAACTCATAGAAAAAGAAATACATTGTTTTAGATGTGAATAAATTAATGGAAATAGCAGTTATGCTTGCTAACTCTGCTGAGAATTCAATTCTGTCCCAAATTAGATATTCTGGAAGAATTATTTTGAAAACCTTTGAGTTAAATGAGAAGTTTCATTCTATTTTCTTCTAAATTAGAACTGCACTTGTTCATAAGTGTGGCATAGCAGGTTATAGATTTATTCAATTTCAAAAGTTAGAATTTAGAAAACGTTAATCAAATTGCATCATCAATTTCAATATTAATTCAGGCTTTTTATATTTATTTTAACAACATTTCTTACATTTCAAACTCTGTGTATAACTATATTATGGTGTTTTATGATAAAGCTCTTAATTAATTAATTAATTAATTAATTTAGGTATGAAGCCATTTGCCCATATCTTTTTTTAATTTTCTTTTTCATTTTACATCCCAACCACAATTCCTCCTGCCTTCTTTCCACCTAGCCCCTCCCTCCACTTCTTCCACTCCCCAAATCCACCTCTTCTCTATTTCTGATTAAAAGGGGCAGGCCTCCCTTGGGAATCCACATATCATTTCATATCAAGTTACAGTAACACTGAACACCTCACCTTATATTAAGGCTGAGCAAGGCAATCCAGTATAAGGAAAAGTTTCCCAAGAGCCATTCAGAACATAGGGACAGCCTGTGTTCCCATTGTCAAAAGTCACAAAAGCAGATCAAGCTACACAACTGTCACATATATGTAGAGATCCTGGGTTGGTTCTATGTCTGTTCCTTAGTTGTTGGTTCAGGCTCTATGAGTTCCTATGAGCCAGGTTAGTGGATTCTGTGAGCTAGCTTGAGGTGCCTTTGACCCCTCTGACTCTTACAAATCTTTCTTCAGCAGGATTCCCCAAACTTGGCCTAATGTTTGATTGTGGGTCTCCGCATATGTTTCAATCAGTTACTGGGTGAAGGCTCTCTGGTGACAATTGAGGAAGTCAGCTATCTGATCATAGGAGATGGTCAATTCTAGTATTGCTAGGAATCTTAGCTGGCATTCTGACAGCCGTGGGACTTTTCCTTGCATCAGGTATCTACATGGCACTGAAACCTGACTGTCCCTTTCTAGTCATCTCTTTCCATACTCTCCCCCTCCATCCACCCCAACCCCAGCATTCACGAGGCAGAGGAAGGTAAATATCTGTGAGTTTGAGACCAGTCTGGTTTTCAAAGCAGGTGCCAGAAGAGCCAGGACTGTTACACAGAGAAAACCTGTCTTGAACCCCCGCTATCCCCCCAAAAAATCCCTCAAAATTTTATATAAATATGGAACAAGAAACTTGGATAATAGTTATATTCTGCTAGTGTTTGTGAATGTTTCCACTGAAGCAGCTTTCTCTGAGTAAATGCCATTGCAAAATGTGCAGTTTCTGTAGGCAGAAAATAGTCATTGAACATTGTTTGATATTGAATTTTTTATTCAATAACATATACTGCTTACTTTAAAATTAGCTCATCATTTCTTTTATCTTTTCAAGGAAAATGTTACAGTGCACAACTGTTTTTTTTTCCTGAATAAAATATTCCTAACATGGTCCCAGACAGCCTGTCTAGGACTATTGTCTGAGAGTGAGTGCTTTAGATAAGAGTATGGACAAGGAGGGAAAATCACAGGTTGATAATTATTGGAGGCAAAATATACATGATGTTTGATGATATTAGTGATGATTTACAAGCAGTGTAATGATAAATAGAACAAAAGGATACACTGTAACAAATGCTCTCATGACGCCATTGGGTGGGATCGTAAGAGGCAAGTTTAGAACGGCCCAGCATTCTAGTCTGTACTATACACAGTAAAGCAGAAAGCAGTTCTGAAAGAGTATTTGCAATCATTGCAACACATTTTCACATCACCAAACTCCCTTGGCTTCCTACATGAAGAGTAAATTCAAGTATCACCCACTTGGTAGAGGGCCACACATGTCAGTATTACACCAGCCCATCCACAGTGAATCATATTGCATGTATCATTACCTTGGATTTGATTCATGAAGTATTTATTTCCTCTCCAATTAAACTATCAGAAGAATGCAGTATTTTAAAAAATTATCTGTATGGTTGGTCATATTATGAAGAAAGAAGATGATAAATGTATACAATATTGACATATTTAACACAATTTTAAATAAATGTATCATCTGTTATGAATACTGTGTCTTCCTGAATGATTTAGATCCCTTTCACTATACAGTTATTATTGACATAGCTGAATATGATTTCAGGTAATATTCTAGTTTTGGTTTTGTGGTGTATTCTACACTGGTCAGCCTATATACCAATTGAGAAAAAGAACAGATAAAGAAAATATGTTAATAATTCGTATTTGAGTTTTATTCACTTTTAAGAAATAACAAAATTATGTCATTAATGAGAAATGAAACTATATAAAATTGGAAATCATCATGCTGGGCAAAGTATATCAGACTTTTTCTGATATGATAAATTTGCTTTCAAATAAGGGTCTCCTAATTTAAACATTTGAAGAATCTCCTAACCTACTCTGACAACTACTTTGATCCTTGATTATGAGTTTCAATTGTTATTCGATCTTTATTTTGTGGTGATGCATTTAAAAGTGTCTGGATAATGTCTTCTTAATCTGTCTAGTTGATTAAACTAGTGGTTTCATTACCAAAAAAATGCTTTTGTCTTCCTAGTTGGCTTTAATTCTTCGTTATAGAAATAATGCCATGGTTAAGGGCTCATTTATTAGAGGTGGTCATTGTTTTTAGTTTTGCACCATACTGTTAGGCTCACCTACATCTGGATGTTTAATTTAATGCACTGACCATTCAGCGAGGACATGTCACTTCTGCTAAACCTGTGACTTTATAATGCATCCGTCATTTCACAGCCCAGCAGGCGAGATGCATTATTCATCTCGCAATTTTTGCCTGCACACTTGCAATACAGCCTTCAGAGAAGTGATTTTGGTGAGTTCTCATAGGATTTCTAAACACTGTCCTGCTCTTCTCCACATTGTCACTTCCAGAAATTCTTTCATGTTAATCTGCCTTCTTATCCCCCTACCTCAGAAATTCAAGTCCCTGAAGAGGTTAAAATAATTCTCATGGGTCACAAATTCTGATGTTTTTAAAATAATTGTTATTTTTGTCTAAGTTTCATTGCCTAAACAGACTGGTTCCATATATTTAGTCGAGTACACTATTTTCTGACACTTTTGAGATATCACATCTACCTCCTGTCACTATGTCACTCCTAGAAGCAGAAAAATTCTGTGTACTGCTCTAAAATGTATGCATCAGTTGCACAAAATTGAAACATTTTACATAATTTTCATCAGAAAATAAGCTTTAACGCCACCAGAATTCCTTAGTAAACAGCTTTAGCCCATTAACATTTGATTTGTATGTTTTGAACTAAATGAATTATTCATAGCTATTTATTACTACTGTTTTCCAAACTTTATCAACACTACATTCTTAATTTAGTTGAATATGAGAAGCATAGCCTAAAGAACAAGGATAATAATTTGTTTACATTGGAGGACCTAATGGTCCTTCTCTAAACGTAGTTCATTAAAAATTAAACACAGGGGCTGGAGAGAAGGCTCTGCAGTCAGGAACACTGGGTGCTCTTCCAGAGGACCAGGTTAGAATCCCAGCACCCATAGGGCTGCTTTACAACCATTTGAAAATCCTTATTCTCCTAGGGATTCCCCAGGTATCAGGCAGGCATGTGATACACCCATGCTAGCTACCCATGCACCCTAATATGATATGAACAAGCATTAAAAGAAACAAAAAGGAAGCATAATTTAGAGTAATAAGAAAGAAGTGGTAACTGGAGGGTTGGCTTAGCAGATAAGAACATATACTGCTGTTTTAGGGACTGACTGGTCACAACAGCCTGAACTTCCAGTTCAGGGCATCCAAGACCTTGAGCCTCTACAGGCACCTGCTTTCTCGTGGATTTCCTCACTAACAAACACAGATAAGCAAGATTTAACAAAATTAAAATATCTTTAAAACCAGAAAGGAAAAGGGTGTTCTTTTATTCTGTTTTTTTTTTCAAGAAAGTTTTCTGAAAAGAATTAATGGGTAGAACCACCATTTGATTGTCTTCATGTAAACCACATGATCAAATTGAATATAACATTCTGGACTTTAAAAAATTAATTTAAGATGTTCTTTAAAAATCATTGTGAAGAAAGATTAACTTTGTTTTGTGCCCTTTGCATTTATTGAATCAGTACCTTCAGGTAATATCAGATAACTTTCCTATTCAAACCACCCTGACAACAAACTTTATGTCCACTTCTATATTTACAGCAATGCTGAGAGAAGTGTCTAGACTGTGGGAATCCAGCTTTAGTGTTCTGCCTAGATCCATTCGGATGAACTACCTCATGACTTTTCTGCTCAAAAAGTCTCCTGATGTAGAACATTTCCTAACAGTAAATCTCTTCATTTTTATGACCAAAATTCCTCCTTTTGGTGAATTACAGGTGATGGATTTTTGGTACATGGAAATGGATTGTTTATAGGACAATTTCTAAAATTTTTTAAGTGACTTTGAAATCAGGCAAAAGAGTTGAAAATTTTTGTTGTGTGAATGTGTTTCTTATACCTTTTCTTTGGTTCTTTTTCTTCTGTTTCTTTGGCTTTATGCTGTTGTTTTTGCTTTTAATCCTACTCTAGTTAGGTTGTTTTGTTTTATTTTATTGTGGTTTTAGAAATTTAGGTGCCTGGTTGTTTTCTAAGGAGAGAGAGGGGGAAATGGGTAGATTATATGTAATTTTACTATGTTAAAATCTTCCTTTTTATTTAGAAATAAAAGGAGAGATGTTGTGGGATTCCTCTCTGTATGCTGTGAAAATATTTATTGCCATTAGTTAACAAAGAAGCTACTTTGGCCAATGGCAGGGCAGAATAGAGATAAGTGAGAAAATTAAATTGAAAGCAGGAAGAAGGTAGTGTCAGGAAGACACCACATAGCTACCAACAGAGAAAGACTCCAGAGCCTTACAGGTAAGCAACAGCCTTGTGGAAGTATACAAATTAACAGAAATTGGTTAATTTAGTATATAAGAGCTAAATAGAAATATGCCTGAACCATTGGCCAAACAGTGTTGTAATGAATATAGTTTCTGTGTGATTATTTGGGTCCTGGTGACCGAGAAATGAAAACACAGTCACTATCAACAAATACCTTCTTAAATACTTGAGAAATTTATCTAACTTTATTACAACTCAACTCATTAAGTCATTAGATTATTTCTTCCTTTTTAGTATGTTTGGGTAGTTGGTATGTTTTTTTGTCATATAATTGTTAAAAATATGGAATATTTCACAAATTTGCATGTTTTTAAATAAAAATTTTCCAGTGTATTATACAGATTTTGAATACTCATATAAAAATTTATAGAATTCTTTCTTAAGTTCTTAAATTTATTTTCTTATGTCATCAGTAAAGTACTCAAAATTATGGTACTTTAAATTCCATCCATCCTCTTATCTACCTACCTTTTCTCCTGTTTCCCTTCCCATTTCCTCCTTCCTTTCTTCCCACAATACATCATTTTTTTCATTTTTACTCCATCCAGCATTCCTCTATCCCATTCTTGTTTCCTGTGATCAATTTGGCAAAAGGATTATTGATCCTAAAAAAAATTAAAAAGAAAGAAAAAGAAACTGAAAAACATGCCCTCTATTGTTTTCTTTTGTCACTTTTTAAAAAGAATTTATTTCTTAGTTTTATTTATATGTGTACTTGAATAAGTTATAATCACAATTTGCATGTAAGTACCCAAGGAGAATATAGGATACTTGGATCCCTGGAACTGAAGATAAGCATGGTTGTGAGTCACCCAGTGTAGTCATAAGCTTTTCTCTGTCTTCCTAGTTCCATTGGACTCGTTTCTCGGCTGCCCAAAGTTCCTCAAAGCTACTTATTAAATAATCTTTATGAGTGTTAACATTAATTATAATTGCTGAGATTATTACAAATGGGTTGATCTGTTTATTGCCATGTGCCCTGTGACTTACTAGTCATACTCTGTCATCTTACTCCTCTGGAGGATACTTATATCCATCTGATTCTACATTCTTTCTCCCTCTCTCTGCTTGGATTTTCTGTCTAGCTACATTCTGTCCCACAGTAGGTCAAAACAGGTTGATTTCTTTTAGTGAACCAATGGTAGTAAAACATACCCACAGCATATAAAGCAGCATCCACATCAACCCACCTGGTGTTGGTGCTGTTAACTGAACCTCAGTGCTCTGCAAAAGCAGGTGTCTTAACTAATGAGCTCTCCTTATAGCCCTTTTGTCTTTTAGTAAAGCCTAAAATTAATGAGCTTTCTTCAATCCATGCTTCTTCACTCTGGAATCAACTTAAAAGGATTTGAATTAATATTTAGCATTTCACTGTAGATCCAGTATTCATTGTCAGATAGATTATACAGCTGACAAGGTATATTATTTTGTTTGTTTTGTTTGATCATTAGGTACTTTAATTTTTATTAAATTAAAATTTCCTGGCTTGGACAGTGAAGGAATTAAGAAAGGAAACAGATGGACACTGGGACAGAAAGCTAGGATCTTGTGGCCTAGGTTCATGAAGGAAATGTTTCAGAACCCTGGAAGGTCAGCAAGTTGAACAGAGAGGCAAGGTTGTTGTACAGAGCTGAATAAGAAGGTAGGTTTAATACAAACAATACAAAAAAGAGAGGCAGGATTTATAGTATTGTTAAAGAGGAAAGTTTAAGTAATGTAGGTAGGAGAAGTCTTAGTATGGGAACAATCTTCAGGCCATAAAATTTCTTAAGAAATATTATGGTAGCTTTCCATATACATATGTGGACCCATCCACATTGGTAGATGAATCTATTCAGAAAATGGTTGGTTATTCCCATAACATTCACAGCACTACTATATAGTAGGCATGTCTTGCCCAGGTAGTCATTATTGTAGCATGTCACCTTCACATATGGAAATGATTGTTGATTGTGTTTCTTCTCCAGTAGAAAAAATATCACTTTCAAACACTAGAAAGGCTACTGATGACACTTCAGGTCAGTATCAGCTTGACTTCTTCATGGCTTGTTACTCAAGTTTGCAGTTATGTAGTACCTCCAAAATTTAGGGCCTGACCAAATATTCTGGTGGAAAACTAAGAACAATGAGAGTAACTATTAATGGTTGGGAAATCAGTGGGACCTCAGTGACCAGGAACTTGGAAAAAGTTTACCGATGCTAGGCATTGGGCTTTAATTTGATAACCTAGGAAGACTAGAGGAGGCATCACTACCCTACCATTAGAGAATAAATCTGCTTAAACATCTTTTATATACATAAAAGATATATATGGATTTAATTTAATTTAATTATATTTATATAATTAAATAAATTTAATTTAATTTAATTATACATAAAAGATATATATGGATTTAATTTAGAAAGCTTCCATAGTAGTAGGTTTCCATTTTCAAAGGCCAATAGTATTTGCTAGATACACAGACAGACACAAAAGTTACTCTCTCTCTCTCTCTGTCCCTCCCTCCCTCCCTTCCTGCTCTAGCCTTTCCTTCTGTTCCTCCCTTAATACTTTCATATTCTACTATTCTCCTTTACCTAGTTTTATATTGCCTAGAGAAATGGAGAAAAATTGAAGGTATTTGTCTTTAATTTCCCCTTTTCAAATAATTGTCCAAAATCAAGCCTGAAACTACTTGACTACTTTGGTAAAATAATTTTAAACAATTGTCCAGGGAATACTTAGAAACCATTAATTTTTGACCCAGTGCTCATTTTCCAGCTTGCAGATAAATTTCTCCATTATCTGCTTGGCCATGGTTTCATTTCCTTATTGACATTTATATTCTTATTAAGCTATTTAATAAGACAAATACTCGTATTAAAAGAAAATGAAAAAGAAAGAATGACTCTAATTAAATTTACTGAAGTGTTTTTTTTTCTTCCTCTTTTTCTTTTTCCAATCACATGAACCACTTCAGCTTTGCACTACTTTGGAATAAAGTGGGAAATAACTCATTATATCATTACATTTACTCAAATTTATTCTTAAGAATAAATTTCATCATGAAAAGCCAATTATTCTGCTGATTTATTAGGTCATGAGTAAGTCAAGGATCCATTACATTTTAAGAGGGGTGAAATAAGTCTGTATTTGAAGTTTGCTAAAAAAATACCAAATTCTTGCAATCTTATGATTTAGTAGCTGTGGACTCTGAACAAATAAGTTCTTTATATAAACTTCCTCAGCATAATATATCAAGCTAGCCTAAGTCAGAACCTTGATTAAATCAATACTTTTGTTTTCTATCAAAGCTCAGAAAGTTTTAGGTTTCTTTCAGACAACAAAAGCAAATGTCTCTACCAAATTAAGCGTATTCCTAATATGCCCATTTTAGAAAGAATGTATTTAAAGACTCTTAAATTTCTGAAGCTTCAAAGAGAGAGGATATGATAAAAAAGATTAAGAATAAAAATTAATATTAATGTCAATACTGCAAAAAATAAACACTACCAGCTCTTAAAATGTTTGCTCAAGCACATTTCTTATATTTGTTAAGAGATATATAATAACATATAATATTATATATAGATATATAATAATCTACTAAGTGCTTTTCAAAGTTAACAGATAGGAATTTGCTTGTTAATTACCTATCAAAACTAGATGATTTTCTCTTTAATTTTGTTTTCTTTCTAAAAGGTTGCTTTAAGGTATTTCTGATTTTCCTTCTTACATAATCTCTACCCCATTTGAAGATAGTTAGCTACATTTCTACATACACTGTACTATGATTTATTTAATGTGATTATAGCAACATTGATGTAGATAATCATAGTCATTAGGCAGAGAAACAAAAGAATTCAACTGTTCACTAAATCAAATAAATGAATCAATCATCTAAAGAATTTTCTACTCCATACACATAAAATTCATTTTTTCTCAGCAGTACATATGACATTTTATAAGTTAGATAATTTGTGTATCTAAAATGCTTCAATATTTTTGAAAATTGAAATCATATTGAGAGTCTTTCTTACTTACATACAATAAAACTAGGCATTGTAAACAGAAAACAGATACTTTGCAATTCTATGCCTTTACAATAAAACATGTGCAATTCTGAAAAAATGCATATAAATCAAACAATAGACCATTAAATATAACATCCTTAAAATTTTCTAAAAACATGATGTTTATTTTTGAGCAACACCCTATTGCCCTAGTCTTTCCCTCTCTCTCTTCTCTCTTCATGAATGTGAATGAAGTTACACAATACATCCTTCCAAAGTCAATCGTAATCTTGGGTGTGAGTCTATTTTTCCACCCTATTTGGCACAGAGACTTTTGTTGTTTGTTTGCTGCATCTGCATTGCTAACTCCAACCATGCCTCTGAACTCTCCTTTCTCTACTTCCCATCTCTCCATCGAAGCACTGAAATTACAGGTGCAGAGAAAAGCAACTTCCTTTGTGTGTCAGGAGAGAGTTAGTCTAAAGCCTTTTCTCTATGGCTATCGAGAGTCTGTTTCTAAAACATATCCTTTCTGACCCATATTTAATTTTCAAATTGTGATATAGTACACATAACACAGAATTTATCATTTCCCTCTGTTTAAGGATACAACTTACCAGTGCTTACTATATAAGCAATATTTTGCATAAAAGTTTTCAGAACACCTTTTATCTTCAATATTTAAACTTTATTTTCATTACAACAATTTGTTCTACTTTGTCTCCCAAATTCCTGGCAGCCACCACTCTATGTTGTCTCATGACTCTACTTATCCACAGTATTTTCTTTGAGTGAAATTGTGTGGATTTTGTCTGTTTGTTATGATCTTACTCCACGGAACATAACATACACAAATTTTAAGATCTTTCTTATGTGTACCTCAAATCTCCTTGATTTGAATCTTTCAGGTTGATAGCTTTGCTAGTGGACATGTGGAATTTTCTTTCACTAATATGACTGGGGCTGCTGCTGTGAACATGATCATACAAGCATCACCTTAATGGATGCTTTGGGGTTGTATATTCAGAAATGTTTTACTGGATCATATGATAATTATATGGAAATATTTAAATGTTGCTATACAGTGATCCACAGTAATTATAACATCCTACCTACAGTTCACAGGTATTATAATAAATAGTATTATACTCACCATTTTTTTTATTTTTTTATAATTTTTCTCTTCCTCTTTCTTTGTATTTTTTTGATAAAATGTTTTACAGTATAACCCAGGTTGGTCTAAAACTTACTATGTATCCCAGGATGGTTTTCACCCATGCCAGTGCTGGAATTATAGGCATAATCAACATTCCTGAATATGACCATTTGAATAATATTTTATTAATACTTTGAGAATTTGATGCACTATATTTTTATCTTATTCAATTCTCTCCCACCTATTCTCATATCCCCCCTCACCTCCCAACCCACTAACCTTCATTTCCTTCTATTTTCCTTTATATTGAAGACAGATTTTTTTCTCACATAATATATCCTGATTACAGTTTGTCCCTCCCTCTACTCCTCCAAGTTGCTTACAACCTCAGCTCCCATCTAATTTCACTCCTTTTCTATCTGTCATTAGAAAATAAATAGGCTTTTAAGAAATGATAGTAAATAAAATATACTATAAATATAAAAGTTAAAGCAACAACTAACCCATTGGAATATATATATACATAAACATAGCATACTTCACTTTATGAGTCTTAGAAACTGCACTCAGGATGTTCTGTTTTTCTATGCTAATCCATATACCTGCAGAATTAATTATTTTATTTTTTATGACTGAGTAATAGTTAATTGTAAAAATATACCATATTTTCTTTACATCTAGGTTGTTTCCATGTCTAGCTGATATGAATAGGGCAAGCAATGAACATGTTAGAACAAGTGTATCTGTGGTTAGAAAAAGTGTCCTTTGGGTATGTGCCTAAGAAAGGTATAGCTGCATGTTAATGTATAATCAATTCTTGTCTTCATGAGGAACGCCCACAATGATTTTCGTAGTGTTTGTATGTACAAGTTTGCACTTCCATCAGAAGTGGATGAATGTTCCCGTTACTCCTCGTCCTCTTCAGTATGAGTTGTTACTTGTTTTATTTGCCTTTGTAGTTTCTATGGGCAAAAGATAGATGTTGTTAGGTCAGGCCCAACTGATCCATACATTCCTGATAAAGGGAGTGTGGGCCAGGATGTCAATCCACACACCTATGACCACCTAATTTTTTGAAAAAGAAGTAAAATTAAAAAGAAGGCATATTCAACAAACAGTGCTGGCATAACTGGATATCAACATGTAGAAGAATGAATATAGATCCACATCTTTTGCCTTGCACAAAACTCAAGTCCAAGTGGATCAAAGACCTCAAAATAACACCAACCACACTGAACCTCATAGAAGAGAAAGTGGGAAGTACACTTGAACATGTCGGAACAGGAGACCCCACCTAGTAGCACAGACACTGAATTAATAAATCGGACTTCTGAAACTGAAAGTCTTCTGTAAAGCAAAGAACATGGTCAACCAGACAAAAGGGCAGCCTAGAGAATATGAAAAGTCCTTCACTAACCCCACAGTGGACAGAGGGCTGATCTCCAAAATATACAAAGTACTCAAGAATTTGATCATCAAAAGAATAAATAAACCTGTAAAAAAAAGGGGGGGTACAGACTTAAACAGAGAACTTTCAAGAAATGAATCTAAAATGGCTGAAAGACAGTTAAGGAAATGTTCAATATCCTTAGCCATGAGAGAAGTGCAAATCAAAACAACTCTGAGAGTCCATCTTACATATGTAAGAATGGCCAAGATCAAAAACATTGATGACAACTTTATGCTGGAGAGGATGTAGGGTAAAGGGAGTACTCCTCCATTGCTGGTGGGAGTGCAAACTGGTACAGCCACTTTGGGTAACAGTATAGTGATTTCTCAAAAAATTAGGAAACAACCTTCCTCAAGTTCCAGCAATATGACTTTTGGGTGCATACACAAAGGATGACCAGTCATACCACAAGGACATGTGCTCAACTCTACTCATAGCAGCATTATTTGTTATAGCTAGAACCTGGAAACAACCCAAATTCCCCTTGACTGAGGAATGAAAGAGGAAAATGTGGTACATTTACATAATGGAGTACTACATAGTGGAAAAAATAATGATAACTTGAAATTTGTGGGTAATTTGATGGATCTGGACAAAATCTTATTGACTGAGGTAATCTAGACCCAGAAAGACAAATATCATATTTACTCACTCATAAGTGGCATTTAGATATAACGCAAAGAAAAATCAGCCTACAATTCCCAATTCCAGAGAACCTAGACTACAAAGAGGATCCTAAGAGAGACATACATGAATCTAATCTACATGGGAAGTAGAAAAAGACAAGAACTCCTCAGCATGTGGACCTTGGGAATGGGTTTAAGAGGAGGGGAGAGGAAGGTGGGGAGGGATGAAAATATATAGCTCAATAAAAACAATTTTAAAAAGTTATAAATAGGCAAGAGACAGAAGATAGATTCTGGAGAGCTTCCAGTGAATATTATAACAAAAAGCCCTGATTTATTACTTACAGTACCCATATAGCCCAATCAAAATGGGAGGGCATAAGACTTTCATGATACAAAAAGAACAAGCAAGCATAATTACCTCTTTATATTCCCAGACACCTGGCAACAACATTCTAAGTCAAACATGTTGTTGTCTGGATTTTGAGGAGCAAACCATCCAGTAGCCATACCTTTGATCAAACATCCTGGGCCAGTAAAGGGCCTAATTAGTTGGGTCTGTCGTCCTACCACAGCCAGGGTCTATGGCTCATGATAACACCGAAGGCTGCATGAATGCCCAGGGTTTAAGCTGAAACCATGGCCATGTTGGTGTCTGAGTGTCATGCTGCCATTGGGACTATATAAATCTTAGTGGTCTGAACTCAATGCTATGGTATCATCTGGACCTAGGATGCTACCTTAGACCATTTTAGGAGGTGCTACAAAGAATGTATATTCTTTAATTTGGGTGAAAGTTTATATAAATATTTGTTAAATTCATTTTATGATGTCAATTGTATCTAGGATTTCTCTTTTTTGTTTATGTCTGGATGACCTGTCTATTGGCAAGAGTAGGTTATTAAATTCTCTATCCATGTGTGGGAGGATTTAAGCTGTGATAGTGTTTTTTTGTTGTTGTTGTTGAACTTGAGTGCCATTATTTTTGTGCATAGCTGTTAAAAATTGTATTGTCTTTGGTGGATTTTTCTTTTTAATGAGTATCAAGTGTCCTTTTCTATCCACTCTAAATAGTTTTAGTTTGATGCCTATTTTTGTCAGACATTAAAATGACTACACAAAAGAGCTTTATAGTTCTATTTCCTTATACTACTTTTTCCATCCTTTTAACAAGGATGTTGTCTATCCTTGATGTTAAGGTATGTTTTCTTGAATGCAACAAAATCATCATTTTTTTCATCCATTCTGTTTTTTCTGTATCCTTTGAAGTATTGGATCCATGATGTTGAGAGAGATAAAAGAGCTGTGTTTGTTGATTCCAATTATTTTGCTTTTGTGGTGGTAATGGGGTTGTGTATATTCCTGTTTCTCCTATTTGGATTTGCTGTTCTGGTTTTATTTTTTCACAGTGTTTTCTTCCCTGTGGTTAATCTCTTCAGGTTAGAGTTTTCTTTTTATTGTCTTCTGTAAGACTGGACATGTAGATTGATATTGCTTAAGTTTGGTTTTATCATGGAAAGTTTTATTTTATCCATGTATTTTAATTGAAGGTCTTTCTGATTATAGCAGTCTAGGCTTGCATGTGTGATCTCTTATACTCTGTAGAACATCTACTGATGGTCATTTTTGCCACACAAGGTAACATTAGGATGTAGATAATTATGGGAGGATTTATTCACTTTGTCACACTGTTTCTGCCATGTGATATTGTAATTACTTATTACTTTTAATTTTCAATTAATATCTTCCCTGCTCTTATCACAATACCAAACATTTAATTATTTTATTGTAAGTGAATGAGTATTTTGCATGGATGCCTGTGCACATATGTCATGATGCTATGGAGGCCAGAGGAGGTTATGGGATCCCCTGAAGCTGAAGTTACAGATAGTTGTGAGCTGTCAAGTGGGTTTTGAGAATTGAACCTGAGACTTCTGAATGATTAACAATGCTCTTAACTACTGAGATATCTCTTCAACCCCTATTTAGGTATCTTTAAGGTTTTATAGTTAATTATTCTATGATATGGCCTGTGTTGTGTTTGTGGTAGTTAAAAATGATGTTAAAATAAACAAAATTAAAGAATATATTATTTTGACAAAATAGCACTACTATTTCAAGTACTCAAACCTAGGGGGAAATTTGCAAACACTTCATTTGTTTTATATGGGTTGCTGTTTTACTATTCAACATAAGGCAAGTATATCAGACATAAATCAATTTGAAAATAAAAAACAAAACCAAGATGGTTGTGTATCATTTAATAATGATTTATTCTCAAGTGCCCATCTTCTCATGTCTAACAAGCTAATCATAATAATCTTTAAAAAATGAAAGTATTGGGTGAAAACTTGTAAGAAGTCAAATAGCCCATGGAAAAATAAAGGTCAGTTTACTTATTACTTGACAAGTGTTAGCACCTGCTTACAGAAAAGGGACCTCTCACTAAAGAGCAATCACTAAAGAAATATATGAAGCTGATGTTTCTAAATATGGAGCAAAGATTCATAAGCAAAGAAATAAGTCGAGAGGGTGAAAGGAGAGTAGAGAGGAAGGGATCAGAGAAGAGTAAGGGAAAGAAAAGGGGAAGTAAGAAGAGAAGTGAATAGGGGAGTCAAAAGTGAGATAGAACTGCTTAAGCAAACAGTTTAACAATTTCTTAAAAAACATTTTCCAGAAGAACTAGGTATTCTAAGAATGTAATTAAGAGAAATGAAAGTTATATATCCCAACAATGACTCTCATAAGTCTCTTCCTAATAAGTTTATACCTAGAAACAAACAACAAACCCTTAGAATTACCAAAATTATTGTATACAAATGAATAAATAAACAATGATAATTTCAAAAGGAAAAATATTCATGAAAATAAATGAAGAAACTACCAGCAAAGGATAAAAGTTTTAGCCGTACTCAAAACAAAAGGAACAGGTATATACTATTTCATCTGTCTGGAACTATCTACATGTAAGAGAACAAATAAAGTGACAGAATTCCCAGTAGGTATAATATGAAATCAGAAATTGTGATTATGATTTCCATAATCATGAGGGAACTTGTTGGCAGAACAACACATTAAGTCTATTGATGGTGAAAATGATGTCATGTGTTTTTACTTTCTCCAGGCAGAAAATTATACTGAAAGTAGTTGCAGGCCTTGCTTATAAAGAAAGCTTTACTGACAACATGATCAAAAAGCAAGGATCACTACTTCCTTTCATCAGGATGAAGAAGGTTACAAATTCTCACTCACCTGCTCAACACCCTCAGAAGGATGCACACTAAGATACTGCCTATTGAGCACCTAATCTAGGAGATACTATCTGAAACAGTATCTGATGTCCTTATACCACTTTGTCTCAGCCTTACTTACCACTTCTTAATACAAATAAAACTTCAATCATAAATATGGAAATGATTATTAGAGCTTAAATAGGATATCCAATAACATAGACTTTCAAGTTGTCAGGAGATACATTACAAAATCAGTGTTGTTGTCCTGAGTCAAATTTCTTATGCATCCCTGTGTTCTAAAGAAATACATGGCTCCATTTTGTCCCACCACTGAAGAATTTCTACCTCCTTCACAAGTACCAACTGTACCTTGACAATATTGAAATCAGACAAAGTTAAAAAGGGTTTACTCTTATTGAAACTATCAATTTGGACTTATATGCCTGTTGAAAGTACATTCTTATTTAATGTTTTTATGTATGTGTATGCCTGCATGTATTTATGTGCACTACCTGTGTGGAAAAGCCCACAGAAGTCAGAAGAGGGTGGAGTTACAGGTGATTGTGAACTACCATGTGCAACTCTTAATTGCTGAGTCATCTTTCTAGATCCTGATTTGGCCCCTTATATACTTACAAAATGAGGGTTATGCCATAAATTGTATCAATTATAATATAGGACTTACTCCAACAAGCACTTCTTCCCATTATCTTCATGTAAGCTGCAGCCAAATAAGTGTTCCACAGATGTAGTCTCTGGATTTGGTGAGTGTAGCACCAAAATATCATTCTATTATTATTCCATCTTTTATTCATTCTACAATGCACTGTGCATCTTTGATTTTGCCTAATAAATCCTAAAAAATAAAAAATAAGATACACAGAAGGAAAGTAATTCATGTTTTGTTGCATCTTCTCTCTGGAGAGTTTATTAATAATCTATTATACAAGGTACAAGGCACAGTTCATTTTAATGTTCCTGTAAATATGTATTGTCTTTTTAATATTTAAAGAGACATTTACCTTTGCAAAACCACCTTATTTTCAACATAAAAACAAACCAAAACAGAAAGAGGAGATAATGTAGTAAATAGTGCAAGGTTTTTACAATGTTGAGATTGTTACATGATGCTTTCCACTCTTTCAAAACTCTAATGAAAACTTAAATTTTATAAATGCATAAAAGTTTTATTTATGTTTGCACTAAAGTTTTTGAAGTACTAAAAATTCTAGACTTCTCCTTGATGAAAGGAATGACTTACCAAAAGAATGCCAACCCCAGTGTCAACCCTCAGGGGGCAGCACAAGCCACACACATCAACCTGGTTCCCAGAAGCAGCATAGCATAGCACAGCCCACAGATATCAACATGGCTTTCAATGTCAACTAACTACATCTGGAATTAACTAGAACCTAAATGTCTGGGTACACCTATAAGAGATTTTTCTTATGTTATTTAAAGTAGGAGGATCTGCTTCTGATCTGGAACCTTTGAGTAGAGAAGATCCACCATTGTCTGGGCATATCTTCTACTCGCAGCCTATATAAAAGAAGTGGACAAAAGGAAACTTGTACTCTTTGCCTGCTTGCTCTTGCTCTCACTGGCAAGTCCATTCCTTCACTGGCATTTGCATCTATTTCTTTGATATTCTGGCATACACTGAAGACCAGCTGTTTCATACAGCTACATGTACTGAAATACTACTGGATTCCTGTACCTTACAGGGATAGTTATAGCTAGATAGATAGTTGTTGGACTAACTGTACCACAGCTTATTAGCCATTCTTATAAATTCCATAATTTTCTCCAGGTTCCTGCCCTATTTGAGTTTATGTCTAGAGTCCCTTCAGTGATAAATACTAATGTGGAAGTGTAAGCCAAATAAACTTTTTCATCTCTGTGGTAGTTTGAATGTAACTGGCCCCCATAAGCTCATAGAGAGTGGCACTTTTATGACATGTGACTTAGCTGGAGTAGGTATGGCCTTGCATGAAGTATGTCACTGTGAGGGTGAGCTTTGATGTCTTATGTATGCCAGGGTCATGCCCAGTGAGACACTCTACCTCCTGCTGCCTGCTTTTCAACATATAACATCTCCTTCTCCAGCACCACATCTGCTTGCATGCCACCATCCTCCCTGCAATGATAATAATGAATTAAATCTGAAATTGTAAACCACCACTTCAATTAAATGTTTTGTGTTATAAGAGTTGACATGGTGATGGTGTCTCTTCACAGCAATAGAAGCCCAAAGTGCATTTAATATCCCAGATAATATTGCTGTTTTTTATAACATTGCTAGTGCATGGCTGTTCTGTGCAGTGGGAATGGCTTTGCCTATGATACATGTCATGTTGTCTGTTTATCCTGACATTAGCTATCACCTTTATTTTTGAGTAACTCTCTTCTTTCTTTGTATAAGTCTGAAGGTGTACGTCAGAACTTACTCTCAAGTCAACTCCTGCACACAGTGATATACACAATGGTTTGTATTTTCAAGTCCAAGAACACCATGACTCATGTTAACTCATTTAACTTGACATATATTTCTATATCTTCTTTCTCTAAAAGTGAAAGCCTGGAAACATGACCACATGTGATAATGAATTAAATTGATTTATTTCAGGAGCTATTGTTTTATTAAAGAGAACTATATTCCCCTGTCAGCGCTAAAAGAGAGCCAAAGGAGCAAACCAATCCTTATGTAATTTCTCTCATGACCAATAATAACTAGACAGAAGATGACATGACACTCAAGAAATGGAAACAGAAATAGAAAATTGACTCCAGCACAATATACAGCATATGCTGGTGGCACTCATATGATGAGCTTAATGCATCCAACATATACTCTCATATAGTTTCTTTTATATCCTGTTTGTTTGATTTTCCATAGCAAAAAATAATATATACCAATTCAAATGTATTATTTAGTTATTATTTACAGTGAAACACAGAAGCCAATATTTTAAATATATCTGTGAGCATTAAAGACAGAAAGTTTGCTATAAGAGTCTTATGTCAACATGATGCACAAACGAGTTATTTGAAGAAAGAACCTCAACTGAGAAAATACCTCCATGAGATACAGCTGTAAGGCATTTTCTTTTTTCTTTTTTTTCTTCTATTTTTTTATTATTAAAAAATTTTCCACCTCCTCCCCTCCTCCCAATTCCCTC
>LOJH01010615.1:0-25727 GCA_001685095.1 Ellobius talpinus
GGGTATAAGCTAGCCGTGCAGGAGCCGGGTGGGATGAAAGCAGGCCCGTGCTCCCCGTTCACTACAGGAACTCACCAACACCAGTCTCTCGCAGTCACTCAAGTATGGTGGCGACAGACGATAGTAACAGCGAGGGACACAGGTAAAGGGGATTCAGTTTGTTCTACTTTCCTTTAAAACAACACAAAAACAGACCATTTCCTCCCAAATTAATTCTATTTTTAAGAAGGGATTATGGATGTGTGTGAAAATGTGATGTCTCTGCCAGGGTCTGTCCCCAGCAAACAGGCCAGCCACAGACACAAAAAGCATACACGCTGTGCATTTTCACATGACAGAAGTTCTAGAGCAAGAAAAATTAATGCAACGTGACAGGGATCACATGCCAGGTGCGCCAGGCTGGGGAATGAGGATCGACTGGGAAGCAGCAGGAGGGATGTTCCGTCTTTGAGGAGGTGGATGTGTTTTAGATTTCCATCTAATTGGTGTCACCTGGGCAAATACTGTGCTAAAACTCACACTACTGTGAGGCAGAAAAAGAGAAAAAAAAATCTAAGTGTTTTCTTCCCTATTATTTGTACCTTGATAAATTTCACTTAGTTGTATGCATTGTGACCTACTGAGTTTATTCTATCAAGGAGCTGTGGTTTGGCACTGATAAAATCAAAATACCACAACAGGCTGTCAGAAAAAGCGAAGGGCAATCATCCGATTCTCTCTTGATAGGAGCAGGAAAGTGTGCTGATGAAGCTAGCCAGCGTCAACTCATGACTTTCAAAAGCCAAAGTCCTGGAATAAAAGAGAGCTTCGTTACTCTGATGAAGAACAGCCACAGAGCATTCTACACTGGAAATAATCAGTGGTGAAATACAGATTTGCCTGCACAGGGACAGTGTGTGGATCTCTCGGATGCTGCTGTGGCTGGAGTTAAATAGGTGCTGGGTTGAGGCTGGGAAGGGATGAAAAGTGTTTGCAATTAGTCATAGGTGACAGGAATGTGAGTGTGGAAAAACCCCAATTCAACTCACAAACTATTGCATTTCATAAGTGACTTTAACAAGGTCACTGGAGTCAGGGTGAATTCACACACATCAATCTTGACTGTCTAAGACGGCAACATATGAAGACAGAATTCTAAAATACCATAACAGCAGCATCCAAACACTGGATCCCAGGAAAGAAAATCAAAGGCAAGGAAGCCCTCTAGAGTCAGCTACCCAGTTCTCTTGAGGAACTTGAAGAAACCCAGCAAACATGGGTAGAAACAACCTCCATGCGTAGGAATGCTTGATTTGCAGCATCAGTGAGAACACTCCCAGTTTCCCCAAGGAAGGCGCAAGTTGATTCTGAGTTCCACACAATTCAAAAAGGCAGGCAGAGGGCAGGCTTACAAGGACAAAGCTGAGGAGACACCAGTAGCCATCAAGGTTAGCCCTTGTGTTACCATAAATCTGAAGGAGTCAAGACTTCAAGATACACAAATTGACCAAGAGCACAAACGCTCAGAAAAACCCACAGCTCTGCTGCTGACTTGTTCATGACAAAGGAGGCACTGAAGGGCAGTTGAAGGTGGAGGTCTTTTTAGTGACTGATACTTGGGAACTTGAACAGTCACAGGCTATGGTACTACACACCAAATATCAGCTTAAGGTAGAAACCACTTGTTATCTTGGGACCTGCTAAGTTTTCATTGAAAAGACACAGTAAGGCCATTTGTAGGGGCTCTAAAACAGCAGTTCTCAACCTGGGGGTTGCAACCTCTTTGGGGGTCACGTATCAGATATCCTGCATACTGGATATTTACATTGCAATTCCTAACATCAGCAAAATTACAGCTATGAAGTAGCAACGAAAATAATTTTACAGTTGGGAGTCGCCACGATATATGGAGCTGGATTAAAGGAAGATTGAGGACCACTGATCTAAAACAAGAGAAACCATATTAGTATTAAGGATATCACTGAGAGACTCCAAACTCAACCAACATGGTGGGTAGCTAAGTCCTCAATGCCTAGACCTAGCACCCAGCTAAAATCTAAAACCTTCTAGATTTCTATACATCTGTAAGAAGCTGGTAGATCACCCATCAGGACCAGACAATCCGTTTAGTAGATCCTCATCAGAAGAGAATCTACAAGTGGCCAGTATATCCTGTTCTACTCATTTCACCATTGGGTAACACATGGAGATCATAGTGTGTCCCTCAGAGTCTTCACTGGGGTGGCTGAAAACCAATAAAGGCATTAAAAACAAAAGTTGGTCCAGCTGGCACTGCTGGAGTACAACTTGTTCTAGGTCAGTCAGGACATTCCTAGTTTCCCAAACCGAAGAGTAAACACACCCCCTAAAGACAGCCTGCCCTTGTGTGCATCCGCAGCCAGGTACCATCCGCAGGTCACAAGCCTCTACTGGGGAAGCCTTCTGGCAGCGCCTGGTCCAGCACGGATGTGCCGCCTTCCACGGCAGGCTTGTGTGTGGATGAAGCACATAAACATAATGCTGAGAGAGCGAAGCCAGATACCCGAGAGCACATACATCATCGGGAACAAAGACAGAGTAAACTAATCTAGGAATTTAGAAGTCAGTCGTATTCCCCGAGGGAGGCAGAGCTGACTGGAGAGAGTGAGAATGAGGTTTCAGAGAGTCGCGATTTTTCATTTTCTGATTTGTGCGCAGGCTTCTCTGTTTGGGAGAATTCAGAGCTTCTGTTTGGGATAGCCACACTCTCCCCAGTTTTGTTGGATCAAGAACACCATGGCATTTGTGCTTAGAGGGGTGGGGAGGGGACACTGACTCCAACCTTGTTATTCACCATCCTCAGGGTAGATTTTAGTTACCGGTGTGTGTCATCAGTGTGATGAGAACCTGACAAACATAAGGAAGGGTAGGTTTATTTAGCTCGCAGTTTGAGGGTGCAGCCCCCATCACGGTGAGGAAGTCGCGGCAGGCAACAGAAGCTCGAGGCAGCTGGCCACACTGCAGCTGTGGTCAGAAAACAGAAATGCATGCTGGTGCTCGGCCTGCTTTCCTGCTTTCGCCTTCTTCAGTCCTGGATTTCAGCCAACGGAATGGTGCTCTCTACATTGAAGGTGGGTCTTCCGGCCTAATTTAGTCCAGTCTACATACCCTTTACAGATGTGCCCAGACAGGCCCAAAGCTTTCTCAGCAGCCCTAATGCAAGGTCAAAGGGAACTTTTTTTTTTGTTTTATGTCCTTATCCAGAAGTGGACTTGGCAAGGTCAGTCTAGGGACAGAGCTAATTTGTTGAAACAAAGTTGCTGCGGTTTCTGTGGGCCTGATTCTTCCCTCTGGCCTGTGGCTATCAGCCCTAAGGCAGCTGTGTCTGAGGTAACCTGTGCTCTCTTGGCCAACTTGTCTGATGTAGCACTCTGCTGACCTTGCCCCCACACCACAAATAGTATATAAGATGCTCTACTTCTTATTTAAAGGTTTTTAAAAATTTTTCTTCTCTCATCCATTACATTCTGACCACAGTTTCACCTTCCTCTCCACTCCTCCAAGTCTCCTTCCACCTCCCCTTTCCCCCAGATCCACTCCTCCATTACCCTTAAGAAAAGAGTAGGCCTCCCAGGGATATCACCTGAACACAGTGTAACAAGTTATAATAAGACTAGGTACAAACCCTCATACCAAGGTTGGATAAGGCAATCCACTAGGAGGAAAAGGGTCCCAAGAGCAGAGGAAAAAGTCAGAAATGACCCCTACTCCCACTGTTAGGAGTCCCACAAGAACACCAAGCTACACAACCATAGCATATATGCAGAGGACCTAGCTTAGACCCATACAAGCTCCTCGGTTGGTGCCTCACACCCCATCGTTAGTTGATTCTGAAGGGCTGTGTTCTCGTGGTGTCCTCAACCCCTCTGGCAATGCTATACTTCTTCATAAACTTGCTTGACACAAGACGAAGTTTGTGCAAGACCTCTCTACCACAGCTCATGTCTTCTATTTTTCTCTGTCTTTTTCATTCCCTGGCACTTCCCCCATGAGGGCCTTGTCAGTAAAAATGACCTGCTGATCCAGGTCATCCAGAGGTTTGTTTGCATGGTGACTCTAGATCCCGCCAAGCTGACAATATTATTTATCTCAGGTGTCATCTGTGTCCTTTCCTTGTGAGGTACCTGTGTCCCCCTCCTACATACTGTCTTGGACTCTGGCCCTGTTTCATCTGTAAGTTATCAGTAGACAAAGGGGAGGAAGCTTCAAGGGCTCATGCCATTTCCCTTCCTGCTTGGAAGAACATGGTTTTGCCAGCTGGTGCTTCTCTGTCTCCACACAAGAATATACACTTGAGTAATTTATGGGGTGACCCATACCAAGCCCCTCAGGGGAGTGGAGTCTATTCAATGTCGTAACAACAAGCTCATCCTAAACATCTGTAGTTCTGTAGAGGCTTGCTGAGCTACCCTAGGAACACCTGTAATGAGGCTGGACTCATGAGCAATAATGAGAGGTCTTGAGCTAACTCCCGAGGTGGGAGATGTGTGTTATGGGGCACCCTGGAATGCTATGCTTCACTGACACACAGTTCTAGAGTGCTTAGGAGTTTTGTAGACTCAGAGTACTGACCATCCTTGACCCAAGGAATGGGAGCAACCTGCTTACCAGTTTCCACGCCGAGTCTGTGGGTGGAGGGTGGCCTTCCTGTGCTGGTGTGAAGGGTATGTGATTTTTCCTAAAGTGCATTTCTGAAGCATCAGCTGTGAAGTGGAAGCCCACCTGCATGGCCATTGCTCATTTGGGACCTGACAAAACCATTCTGGTGAGCTGATTGCTGGCTCCTTCAAGTCATTAAAGTGCTTTCAGAGGCTCTCTGGGTGGAGATGGATTTTCTTGTCATGAACACAAAACACTCTGAGTACAGAACAAGCCCATGTCACCCAGGAATTCTTGATGGCAAAACCCATGTGGCATGAGTTGGCCTTGCAGGAGAGGACAATGACCAGTGTGGGCATGGTATGTCTGGTACTTTTGGTCTAAATGATCACCAGTGATCTAATGAAGTGGCCCTCAATCCTCCTGATGGAGCTAGTCCATCTAGGTGGCTGAGGAAGAAGCCCTACCAACTGAGCCCCATTGCCTGCTAAACTCCATCTTACTCATGAAGAGGGATGCTTTGTTTCATCTTGTGGCTACTCTTCCTCTCCAAGGTAGAGTAGGTGACAGTCTGAGGACTTATGGGCCACCACAACAGCAAGGGAGAGAAGACTTTGGGTATATCTTGTTTGGATGTATCAAGTTTAGGTTGATTCAGGTGGAGGGCAACTCTGGATGGTACCATCCTGTGGGCTGGAGCCCCGGACTGCATAAAAAGGAAAAGGCTATGGAACAACCAGCATTAAATTAAATCTCTCTTTATGCTTCCCGATGGGACATGTGACCAACTTTCCCAAGTTCCCTTTGTCATGTCTATTATGATCTGCTGCCCTGTCACCTGGGTACCCTGTCCCTTTAAGAGATAAGCCTTGCCGACTCCCAACCCCTCTCCCCAGTGGTTCTCCAGCCTCCTCCAGCCTTCACTCTCTCTCTGTCCCTCTTCTGAAGAGGTGGCTGCTCTCTCTCTGTCTGTCTCTTTCTCTTTCTCTCTCCCTCCCTCCTTCCCTCCCTCCTTTCTCTTTCTCTCCTTCTCCCTTCCCTTTCCTCCATAACCCACTAAATAAACTCTATTCTAAAACTCTCTGTCTCTCACCCGCCGAGGTCTCCCACCTGCTGCTGCCCTGCCATGTTGAGGCCTCTGGTGACTTGCTGCAAGGTCTCTGGGTAACCTAAGCAGCCCTGTTGAGGCCTTGGGTAAGCCACCAGCCCCTCGTGGTACTGCTGCTCCTCGTGGGACCAGGCCCCCCATATCCTTAAAGAGAATAACAATGTCTGCCCACCATGATGGACCAGACCCTCAAACTGTGAACACAAATTATCTCTCCTTCCTGTGACAATTAATATTGTCAACTTAACAGGACCTAGAAGCATCAGTAGGCAAATCTCTAGGCACAGCTGTGAGGGGCTGTCTAGATTAGATTAGCCTCTTGGCATGCCTGTGAGGGATTTTCTTGATTACATTCACTGAAATAGGGAGACATGCCCTAAATTTGGTAGCCTAAATGCAAAAAGGTCCGAGGGAAAAAACATCATTGGCGAGCTCATCAACCCCATCTGTCACCTTGCTTGCCTCCTCTCCTTCTCTCATGGCTATAATCCTCCACTGACATCTGAACCCTGTTTCCCTGGCCTTCCAATATGGACTGAAGACTGATGGCTCTCTAGAGCTCTCCCAGACCTCCAACATTGAATTGAGACTGCTGAGGTACCCAGCTACATGGCCTGAGTAGCTATCTAGAGATCTCCTAGGTCTCCAGCATTGAATTGAGACTGCTGAGGTACCCAGCTGCATGGCCTGAGTAGCTATCTAGAGATCTCCCAGACCTCCAACATTGGATTGAGACTTCTGAGGTACCCAGCTGCATGGATTGAGTAGCTACTGGGTTATTCTAAGTCTCTGCAGTGTGACAGCAGCCATTGCTAGACTTGCAGACAGGATCATGTAACCAGTCTAATAAACTCCCTTTTAATATACACCCATTCCTGGCAGCCCTGTTCCTCTGGAGAACCCTAATTCATTCCCTTAAGTTAATTTTGTCATAGCAACAAGAAAAGTAGCTAACACACCAACTGTGCTAGGTTAGGGCCCACTCATCCCAATAATCCTTATCTGTGGCTGCGTCTCCAAGTGCAGGCTTACTGGTGCCTAACCCTAACTGGGTTTTGATAGTAACACTGGGGGCACAGTTTAGCCCTCACACTGCCTTAATATGAGGACTTCTTCCCAGGTCACTTTCTATGTCTAGTGACAATCTCCTCCACTGGCAAAGGCTGACTCGGGCAGAGCAGTAGCCTGAGGACCCATGAAAGGCGGGAGGGAGAGAGTATACTGGGTAGTCCCCTTTTGAGTCTGGACAGTCTGTCTGGCTCTGTATATATAAGAGATCAGCTGAGCTACCAACACAGGCTGAAGAGCGTTGGTCTAGTGTCAAGTATCCCTTTGTATTTTCAACAACAAGGGCATGGGGCTCTGGTGCCCAGAGAATTAAGATTTGGTTATCTGTAAAATCCATTTAGTTTTAACAACTTCTTCCCTGATGCAGACAGATAAATGAGATGTCCCTGTAATTTGTCCAATCTGATTCTCTCCCCCAATTGCTAAGTGCAGGGTGCCCACATCAAGACACTTCATTAGGGTTGTGGAGAATGTCCCCGTCTTGTCTGGCTCCTTAGTTCCCTAAAGCCAGGCAGAGGCACGCAGCCTTTGTAAATGAACTCATTACAGGACCAAAGAAGAGACAGAGCCATGCGGTTCTGTGACACCATCTGGTCCCCGAAATTTCCCTAATTTGAGTATTCAGGTAGAATTCAAAATCTGCCATTTCTAAGCAGATCCCCTGGGTAAAGGCAATCAGCACATTCTGTACCTCTCAGTGATGACTGGGAAGGAGCTTATGTGTCTCCTTCTGTGCAAAACCCATCCTAAGTGTCCTTCTGAAGCACCAAGTCTTCTGCAAAGAGCTCTGAGGCAGGGGAAACTTGACTGGATCCAGCACCTTCCCTTTACTGCCCTCCATGTCCAAATAGATCCACTTCCTCTCAGGAGCCTAGTTAGCTTTGTGTTGCTATGGTAAGTAACTGAGGTGATCCATTTAAAGGAGGAGGAACTTCTTTTGGCTCACAGGTATAAAACTTTCAGTCCACGAGAAGCTGGCTGCATTGCTGTGTTTCTGAGGTGGAGTCAGGCATATTGACACTAGGAGAATGAAGTAGAAGAGACTGCTCACCTCATGGCAGCCAGGAAGTCAACAAACCAAAGGGCCAGGGACAAGACATTGCACATCTTGTTGACAAGTTTTCTCCAACCAGCCCCCTTATCCCAATGGCCACTTATGTATGAATTCAGCATAGGCTAGTTGATTCACTGATGATGTTTGAACCCTCATGACCCAGTTACTTCTCAACAATGCCACCAACTGGAGATCAAGACCTTAATACATGAGTCTCTAGAGATTATTATGATTTGAATATAGTGTACCATCAAATACTTTGTCTCCAGGACCCCAACTAATGGATCAAGTCACTGAGAGGTGTTCAGATCCTGAGGGCTCTGACCTGATCTATGTATTAAAACCCTTGATGGCATTACCTACTGACATAATTGGGAGGTGTTGAACACAGGGAGGTAGACCTAGTTGGACCTAGGTCACTTGAAGTCATGTCCTGCGCACACACCACCGTATCCCCGGCCCCTTCCTAACTGCCTACTTCCTCAACACCATGAAGGCTTGCTCCAATGTACCCTTATATTCTACCTTATCACAGACCCAGAAACAGTGGAGCCAACTGACATGGGGTGAAACCTCAGAAATTGAAAACCCATGAGCTTGGAGTTTTCCTTCATTGACTGGCGTGCACTTCAGTCAAACAGCATGCTGGACACACTGCACAGGTCATCACAAATTTGCAGAGTGAGCAAAGAAGACCTATGTCTAAGGGCTTACTGTTTGTCAAGGGGGCAGGCAGGTGTCCCCTACTGGGTCTCAAGAGGGAGCTTGGCTAAGAGTATAGCGTCCAGAGTGACCTGGTACAACTGGTGGGAGAAAAGGGGATCTGCCTAGGCAGGGAGGGTTACCATGGGTTCTGTGATTAACAGCATGCCCCAGCCCTGCGGGACTCACCAAACCTTTGCAATGACATGCCAAGAGCTTCCTGGTGAGACACAAGGTACAGTGGTGTTGAAGCTGGTGTCATTACCTCCACATTGGTTAACTATGTAGTTTCATTGAATTCTCCAAGGAGGCTAAAATGAAATGATACTAAATTGTGTGACCATCATGGTCACAAATGGACCATGTGCTCCATGGTCAGGTGTGGATGGAGCAGCTGAGCACACAGATGAGAATTCCCAAGATAGATAAGATGCCATAGTGGCACCCAGCTTGCCCATAGAGCATGGAAAACTGGAGGAAACGTCACAGTCTATGGTGGAGCAGTGTTGATACTTATCCTTGGGTGATTCTGGAAGGTCCATGGCCATCAGGGCTGCTGCTGTGACTAGGGTTCCCCCTCCACACAGGGCGGCTTCCCTGAAGGTTTAGACTGTGACTATGAAATTGTGTTAGATAATCTGGAACATGAAGTCACATCAGGGTGAGGTCCGTGGTATCAGCAGGAGGCTGTCAGGTATGCAAAGGGGTCTGCCGTTTGTTCTTAAACAACTCTTGACTGTTTTTTTTTAATCCAATGCATATTTTGAAAGATGGCAATGAGAAATACAAACATTTATTCATAGTCTTCATGTACTTACTGTAAGACCCTCAATTCGGGATCTCAGTGGGAATTCCCCCAAATTCAGGCCAGCGGATGCAATCAGCAAGAGGCTTTATTAATCACACAAGCGCTCGTGGGTGTCCAGGTAGGCACCTGGGCACCCTGAGCAAGGTTTTCTAAGCAATTTTATAGGGTGCAAGGGATACATAATTGGCAAGCATAGCAACAGCCATTCTATTGGTTCATTGTTTGCGCCTGTTCCTGAATTCCCTGGAAAAACCATAAATCTAGATATGACATGCATCAGCAATCTGCTAGTTTCGATAACGAGTCCTGGGGGCCAGATACTCCTTTTTCCTGGCACAGAGGCCGGGCTATGACTAAGGGCAAAACTACAGGCATCCTGTTTGGCTCAAGCTGTAATTTTNCTAAGCAATTTTATAGGGTGCAAGGGATACATAATTGGCAAGCATAGCAACAGCCATTCTATTGGTTCATTGTTTGCGCCTGTTCCTGAATTCCCTGGAAAAACCATAAATCTAGATATGACATGCATCAGCAATCTGCTAGTTTCGATAACGAGTCCTGGGGGCCAGATACTCCTTTTTCCTGGCACAGAGGCCGGGCTATGACTAAGGGCAAAACTACAGGCATCCTGTTTGGCTCAAGCTGTAATTTTTCCATCTACTCGGGGTAGTGAACTTCTGTAAATTTCCATTTATCCAGGGCTAAAGGCTTTCCAAGTACCAATTTAGGTGGGGGGTCTTTCACTTACTGACCTGTTTTATGTGCCTGAGTACTTTCTATATATCTTCAGAATGTTGCAGCTAGCTATTGCCTGCCATACAACTTACAAGCTACTACTTATAACATGTCTATCATCTATCATCACTTATCTGACGTCTGTATTTATCATCTATCTATCTATCTACCTATCTATTATCTATCTACCTACCATTTATCCTATCATCTATTTATATTACTATTTAATTTTTTATATTTATATATCTATTTATCCATCTTTATCATCTGTCATCTATATATCTATACCATCTGTACATCACTTAACCTGTTTTCTACTATAACTTATCTATCAGTTGTCTATATCTATTATTTACCTATATTAATCATCTATCATTTATCTTTTTTATCATCTATCTACCTACCTGCCTATTATCTGCCTGTCCCTATCTGTTCTCACTCCACAAATCTATCCATATGTCACCATAGGACATTATTATAGCTGGTAGAGACAGGTACCTTGAGACCCAACCCTTCTGTGCAATGGAGACTCCAAGGTATTGGAGATGCCAGAGCTGTGAGACAGCTGCACACAGAGAGTAGAAACAACCCAAGAGAGAAATATGTGGTACAGGCAGAAAAGCTGGAAGCCTGGAGCCATCTAAGCCCTTTGACGTCAGACACAGAGCTAAAGGATTTGGTGTTTGCCCTGGTGGGTTTCTGTCTTAAATTCAGTATTTCCTCATAGTGCTCATACCTCCTCCCTTTTGGAATAGTAATGTATATTATGCATCATTATATGTTGGTGGTATGTAATTTGCTTTTGTATTTTACAGGGGATTATACTTAAGAGATTGCTTTGAGTCTCAGAAGAGTCATTGGACTTTTATAGTGATGTTTTGCTTGTGATAGAACAAATAAAGCTTGCCTGGAGATCAGAGTGCAGAGCTAAATCACTAGTTAGCCTTCTAGTCCAGGCCATGGTGGCTCACACCTTTAATTCCAGGACTCAGGAGACAAAGGCGGAGGGATTCCCCTGTGAATTCAAGGCCACCCTGGACTACACAAGATTGAATCTATCTAAAAAAGAAACAGTGCTCACACAGGGTGATCCCAGCACTTGGAATCCCATGCCTTTAATCCAGGTACTAGGGAGGTGGAGACAGGAGTGATATGGCTGGGCAGAGAGAGGACTATAGGACAAGAGTAGACAAGAGAGCGGATTCAGTCTGAGAAGACAGCTTGAGGTTTCATAGAGACAGCACACAGTCTGAGGTCAGACTGAGGATTTGTAGAGACAGGATCGCCCCTTTGGTCTGAGAATTGATTGTTAGAGGTAAGAACTCTAGTGGGGGGTCACTCTGCTAATCTGATTCTTCATCTTTCACCCCTGACAGCTGACTCCGAGTTTTTGTTATTAAGAACAATTAGAATTCGTGCTACAGACTTTAAAACAGTGTTATGACTGTGAAAGACTAAGGGGTTCTTGATGTTAAACTAAATGCATTTGAGTTATGATATGGCCATGAGAGAGCGGGACCAGGAAGTGGAATATGGTGGCTTGAATGAGAAATGCCCCCCCCATGGATGACACTATTTGAACCCTTGGTCTTGAGTGTTTACAGTCTCGAGCCACTTCTTGTTAACACTCTTGTGCTGTGGTTGTGATGTGAGCCTTCGGCTTCCTTCTCCTACACTGAACCTTCTGCAAGGCTGGTCAACTGATCAGAATCTATTCAGAGAGATTGGAATGTTACAAGTCCAGAGCCAAATTGTTTGGGGGCCATCTTTAGTCTCCTTAATAGTCATCTGCTGTCCTCTTTTTTATGTGAGTTAATTTCTTTGGAGATATTAGGTATTATTTGAACTCTTGTCTTGAGTGTTTACAGTCTCGAGCCGCATCTTGTTAACACTCTTGTGCTGAGGTTGTGATGTGATCCCTCATCTTCCTTCTCCTACTGCTTGTTATGCATGCTGCTTGCTGTCATGCTTCTTTGCTGTGATTTGGACTCTTATTCCTCTGGAACCACAAACCCAAAGAAACTTTCTTCCTTAAGTTGCGTATACATCCGTTGGGATATATAAGCAGACCCCTAATTCCCAATAAGCAAAAGACTAAGATAGCATCTGAGTCCAATAGAAGAGATTTTCCTACTCTTCTGTTACCTATCTACCTGATGCCTCCACTACTAAATCTGATGAATTCTAGAAATCATTCTGTAAAGTAGAGACCTCCACCAACAGATTTAAAAAGCACTTTGATTTATGACTTTCTTTGTTCTATTACTGTAAAGCTTCTTGAACTAGGTATCACCCTGAACCATGATATTTGAAAATACTTTGAATCTGTGTTTCTGAGCCATGGTCACTACAGTTGGACCCATGATAAACTGCCTCTTATTCCTTTTGAAGTAAGCATCATGTTCTTTTGGTGACACCAGGCTATCGCCATCCCCTTGGGCTCAGATTCCATCCGTTGGACTCCAGGTCTTTCCAATACAGAGGCCAGCATCAGGTGTCAGGAGCAGAGCCCCACTTCCAAGGCTTGTGCAGGACGAGGACAGAGTTATCCTCTTCCTGTCTCCATGGAAGAAAACCATATGTTCACATTTTGGGGTTTACTCTCATCTCCCAGGCACCATCTCAGGCATTTTCCACTTTATCATCACCTTTCCCCCTTCTGGAAGCTTCCAAGAGTCTTCATAAGTCTCTGCTAACATTTTCACCTCCTGTGTGGAACCTGTGGGACCCTTCTTGTCCTCTTTCTCATATACCTGACCAGCATCTGTAATGGAATCCTTGGTTGTTAACTTGACTAGTTCTAGAAGTAACTAAAACCCACGAGGCTGGACACACCTGCGAGGGTTTGTTTTTGTTTTTGTTTTTTCTTAAATAATTTGAAGTGGGAAGACTGGATCTCTGAGGTGGGAAGGCTCACCTTTAATCTGCAACTTCTGAGGTAGAAAGATGCACCTTTAATCTGGGCCACACCTTCTCCTGGCAGTCATTATAAAGGACATGAAAGAAGGAAGCTTGCTCTCTTTGCCTTCTTGCTCTCGCTCTTGCCAGCAAGTTCATTCCTTCACTGGTATTAGAACTTACTTCTTTGGGATTCCAGTTTATACTGAAGAGCATCTAAAACATCCTGCCTTGTGAACTGAACAGCTACTGAATTCTTGGACCTTCTATTGGTAGACAGTTATTCTTGGACTAGCTGGACCACTACCAATCTATCATCTATCTATCTATCTATCTATCTATCTATCTATCATCTATCTATCTATCATCTATCATCTCTCTCTCTCTCTATCTATCTATCTATCATCGTCTGTCTGTCTGTCTATCTGTCCATCCATCATACTGGTTCTGTTTCTCTTAAGAACCCTGACTAATACAGCATACTTCTCTCCAGTGGTCACAAAATTAAGGACTCTTTATCCAAGGGCCAGAGAGGTATGCATACATGGTGGGGCATAACACACACACACCTGTTCATACATCTGCCCTCTGAGATGGTGCTAGACTAGCTTACTGGAGAAAACCTCCACTTCCACCCCTGCACATTGTCCACACCAGCCTGATTCATTGGCCCTCTGTTGACAGCCTGTGAACATATGGATCCCAAAGGTATCTTCATGTGCTGCCAAAAGGTAGCTGTCACCAGTACTGAAGCTTTGTGTTGTCCCCAGCCTTTGACAAGTCCTTGACTTGGTACAGAAACTACAAGGACAAAGCCTTATGCAGCCACTGCCTACATAAATGAGACCCTAGTTCTGGAAAAGGAGACTTTTATCAGTTAAGGGTGGGAAACACTGGGTTTCTTCCATCATTGATTGGCATAAATGGACATATGTGTTCTGAGGTTACATGATGAAACTTCAGCCTGGAGCTACCTAGAGGTTCTGCTAGGTCCTCCACCAGGCTGGGACGGGGAGGTTTTTGGCATGACAGTATTCAGGCCCGGAATTCCAGCTTTGGAAAATGGACATGGAGGAGACAGCAAAGACAAGCTATAGCTCGGCTACATTGTAATGTTGGCAATGAATGCCAGCAGCCTGCAGCCAGCCCCAGATCCAACACCATGCCTGCCTGAGGGTGTCTCTCTTCGAAGCTCAATTGACATAGGCAGTGCTCTGAAAGCCGCCTCTCCGGCAAGAGCGGGAGCAGCGGGCACGCCGAGTGAGGGAAGAGCCGGGCAATTACTGTAACTACTGTAGCATGTTATCCTATTACCACGGAGTACAAAAGTTTCTGAGCTTTGCTTCCAAAATGTCATGTCAGACAAGACCTGGATTTACTCCCAAAATTTTTAATCTTTCGAGGAGAGAAGCTGGTGCTTCCTAATAGGATGGGCGCAGCAATAACCCATTGTCGGTGGCCACAACGCGGTTTCGCTGCTTCCTCCTGGAACAGGCTACAAAGAGCAGGCGGCACCTGGAACATAGTCAAATCCAAACCACGGTCTCAGGGCCTGAGCTTCTGCTCAGCTCTCCAGCCCAGATTTTCCAAGGTGGTGCGCTGAGTAGAATTAGGGCAGTGGATTTGCAGAGTGGATGTGATGGAAAGAAATACAGTCTCTCGTGGCTCAGCCCGAGGATATAACCTCACCCCTTTCTCCTGAAAGAGTATACTGCAGTGAGGAAAGGCAACACTCCTCGCACCAGCCTGTATGTCCCCCAGGTTGTCCTTTGCCCCACGTGCACTCATCTTTTTAAAAAGCTAATAATGTTACAGCAAGCATCTGGGGTCCACACGAAGCCTTACTAGTACGGCTTTCTCCATCTACTTGCCTTCTCTTGGTCTTCTTATAGAGCCAGGGTGATCTCTTTATAGAAGTTTAAAACTTTAATTTTCCAGCACATGTTATATAGGCTGAGGATTTTCAGATAGCACTGAACTTGGCCAATCCTCTTCCACACTTTTATAGTATTTCATCTTGAGATGTTTCTGTTTCATGCAATATCCTCTTCTTTATACATCCTAACGTACATGCAGTATTTCATCTTGTGATGTCTGTTTTAAACAGTATCCTCTTCTCTATACATTGTAACATTCACACCTCTATAAGAACCCTTTAACATTCATGTGTGCTCCTGGGAGGCTTTGAGAATGCAGGGCTATGATGATGGTGCAATTTATGTACCCCTCTGTTTCCCTTACCCCAGGCTTTACCACTGTGGACCCTGGCCCTGCCTGCTGGGGCATCTGAAGCCTCTTCCCTCCCAGACCTGTGTTAACTCACAGGCCACAGAGAGGCTTGTCCTACCTCCCAAATGCTGAGAAGCTATGAAATCACCTGGCCTAGATGCAGAGCTGCTGACTCCCCTTGGGCTGGCCTCCCACAATGTCATAAGAGACATCATGTTTATGGCCATGAGGATCAAATGCTTAAGACAAGCTGGAATCTATGCCAGGTGTCTGCTCCACAGATGTGCAAGGCTCATGTCCCTTGATAAGCTCGCATAGTGGTGTGTTCCGAGGTGAAGGTGGGAGCAGACAAAAAATCAAAAATACTTTGAAATCCTGAAAGCTCTCACAGTGGTGACGTGAACAGGGTACTGAGTTAGTTAGGACTAGAGCTGTAGGGAGTGGGGGAATCCTCTAATGAGGGGGTGGTTTTACTGAGGGGAGATAGCCAGGTTGTGTGGTTGAGACAGAAGGAGGTTCCGGGATGTGAGAGGGAGAAAATTTCCATGGTGACATCTATAGATTTCACCTTGTGAAATCATAGTCTCTGGGAACCTGGGGAGGAAAGGGTCATATAGTCTGAGACATAGAGGATCCATGTGGAGAGTAGCTTCCCACAACACATATGCCCTGAAACCTGCTTCTGTATCCTTGGGTTTCCAGGGGAGACAGGATAGTCTTTGTTAGACTGTGAATCATCTCTGTCTTGTATCAGGGGCCTGGATCTGATCTGAGCTGGTCATCCCATGAGAGCATAGAACCAGGGATATGGCCGGCAGTTCCCTAGGTGGTATGGATTACCGATGACAGGACTCCTGCCCCCTGCTTCTATATGAAACCCTGAAGTGTTCCAAATCAGACAGAAACAGAAAGGTCCAGAGTCAGGACCTCTGCAATATGGCTTCTCCTGGAGGACAGAGTGGAGCGGGCCCAGCTCCTACATGGCTTTCTAGGGTGGGGCTGCGTAGTGCACACTGGGCACCCAGCACCCATGCAGTTTCACTTTCAGGAAGCTGCTCCTGAACTTTGGGGAGCCTTGAATAGTCAGGAAAATACCATCTCTGCTAAGATGAAACAATGGGAAGAAGCTGCATTTCTTTTCTTTCCATATTTTTTAAGGAAAAAGGTCAAATAGTAGAGCTGAAACAAGATAATTAAATCAGGCTGAAGTCTGAACTAATTCAGGGAAATTCTTTAAGTATAAACTCGATGAGCTCAGAGCTTCCCAGGGCAGCTCTGGCCTGTGTCTGGCCTCTGGCAGCAATGCTATTAGCCACCTCCCTAATGTCGCCTCCAAACTCTGACATAGCTGAAATTTGCTGCCCTAGAATGTGTTTGAAATTCTAGTTGTGTCTCAAGCACCACCTTTAGAAAGGAACCTAGGGCCCATCCACAAGGGCTGCCTCATCATCTATCTGGTCAGATGTCCTTTAAGGACAAATAAGAAGGATGTCACAGGTAGGAGTCTCTGGCATGCCTGAGGGACTGCCAAGTGGCAGTCTTGCATAGGTACCACAGGGCTATGTGGTTAAGGGGAGCTCCTCAGGGGACAATTTATCACTCATTAAGACTAGACTTCCACCTTTCTGTAGAGTGCCAGGGTGGAGATGCCGGCCTGTTAGAAAGCTAGAAGCTTTTGCTCACTGGAGCACAAACCAGGCTCCAGGACTCCTAGCCCCAGACACTGTCTGGTTCTTAGCTAGATGGACACCCACTGCCTACAACCCCTGGATTCTGGTCAGGTGATTCTATGATGTAGGGGCAGTGCAAGGGAAAGATGTTAACCCCTCAATCATTAATCATAGCTCACTGACTCTTTCTAGATTCTCCCAGAGTCTCTGCTCACCCTGTATGACAGGGTCTCCACTATCTGCCATTAGCACAGTAAAGCAATGTGTGACTTCGAGACTCCCAAGGGCTCTCCAACACTTGTCTGTCATGATGAGTAGTGACGTGCTACATGAAACCACAGTAGCAAGCTGGTTTCTGGGTTTCCTCTTGCTAGGTACCTCCTCCCGAGCCTTTCTGAAAGGATACTCACTTCTCAGGGTAAGGAGTGGACAAGGACCCCACTATGACCCAGATGTCAATGTCAGTGTTAATCTTTATGCCTCCAACACTACTTCACATACATGATGCCAGCGGGTCATTCACCCTGACCTTGATGGTTTCAGAGTCTCATGTGAACATCAAGGCCTATGGAGCTTGGCAGGCATTCCACTGTGTAGTACTCAGTGACAGTAACAAAGGTCTAGCAGGAAAGATGGCAGCCTGGAGCCCTAGCTGTACACATGGCTCTTATTGGCCCCTTCCCAGGGTAGGGAAGACAGACTTTGACATCTGAGAGAAAGGGAATACCTCCCCTTGGGTATCTTCAGGTACTGACTCAAGTTCAAGGAGTGGTATAGTAAATGAGACCACACTACACCCAAGAGTCACTGGGTAGAGATAGTTGGGCGTTAATGGGGTTCAGAGACGCAGATCATAGGCAGCCCAACCCGCTATGCTCCACTACCCATCCTCCATGCTATAAGTGACATATAATAACAAAAAAAGCAGAGAAAGAGAAAGGAGATTTGTTCAGGGTGTGAACATTAGAAAGAGGAACAAGTAAATAGATCCTATGATCATCTCCAGTAAGTACATCCTTTAGGTCCTGACATGAAGCTCTGGTTTAGAGAGAGGATGCAAGGTACGTGCGGCTAAGTCCCGGCTGAAGTGTGATCTCACCCATCCTGACTCATCACATCTCAGCCCCAGTCTCTCTTGCAGTGTGGTCCTTAGGTTGCCAGGAACTGTGTGAAATCTCTATCCGGGAGACATGCCCCCCTCCTCCACTTCAGCCTTATTCTCCTGCCACCGTGGGATTCCTGGGGGAAATTTTCAATTCCTTTGGGACCATAACTTCAATAGTCTGATAGATGAATAGAGGGGCACAGGTGTCTCTTGAGAATGACTTCCCTCCTGCCAGGATAGTTGCACTGTTCCTGTGGGATGCCGGTTATTGGAGGGTAGCCACATCAGTGACACAGACTCCAGACTCAGCACAACACTTACATATTTCCCCCTGTGGTCTGTGGCAGCAAGGGAATACATAGGAACAGGTAGAGAGCGTCTAGGACCCGTGAGCCATGGCCTATGACAGCCAATCTCTTTCTATCTGGAACTAGCCAGCCTATCCAAGCTTAGCATGCAGCTCAGCCCCTTCAAGCTCAGCATGCAGCTTATCCTGGACTCTGCTGCCTCCACTACCCCTGGAGCCATCTGCACCAGATCTGATGGATGCCACCCCAGGATCTTTCTATGCTTCTCTCTGTCCCACCTCAGGGCTGGCATTCTGGGCTAGGTGGTTTTTAAAAAGGTAGCTTCAGAACCCTGGACAGCTCCCACCTCTTTATTAGCACCAGGGGTAGGAGAGGTGGGCAGGAGAGAAGGGCTAGGAATCCCCAATTGCCCCTACCACAAACCCTAGCCTGAAGTCTGGAGGTCCAGAAAAAGCCAGGAAAGTCAGAGCATTCACAGTCCTCAGGCCCTGGGGTGACTCTTCACAACCCATGCAGAAGCTGGACCCTCGATAGCAACCTGGGAGTCGGTAAACAAGTGAATTAGAGTACTTGTAGGCTTGCTATTGATGTTACTGGAGACATTAATGGGGGTTAATTAAGAAGAAATTAATGAGGGATAATTAAGGGGGAGATTAATGAAGGTCCACTTTCCCACAGACTCTCAGTACACTTACATTTTCCCACAACTGTGACTAAGTCAGTTTCAAAATGTCCTCTGTAATGTTTTCTGTTTGTTTGTTTCTCTTGCAAACAATTGATAGAAATTTCTCAACAAATAATATTAGTTTCAATGTGCTGCTTTCTGAGTCCCCTGGAGTTGCATAAGTCATGTTTTGGAGTGTTCTGTATAGGTGGTCTGCCTAGCCCTGGAGCTGAGGACCAGGATCCTGACAGGTGGTGGAAACACTGGGTCATGCACGTACTTAGGCTATGACTGGCCTGGCTGGCACTGGGCTCCTGAGGAAGGACCTAAGTGCAGGCTATGAAGGACACACCCAGTAGCTCCTCTGGAGACTAGGCTCTGTGTGCAGGGAAGGGACAAGATGCCTAATTCCCATTGCCTAGGCTGGGTAGAGGGGAAACAAGGCGGACTCTCCCTCAATATCCCAGCCAGTCCTCAAGAATGGAACAGCTGGGCTGGTTTCATCATCTTAGCCCATTGTTTGAAAACTACTGACAATACAAATGGGAACGTTAAACTGGAGCCAAAACAGGTACTGGGCTTGGACCTAGGCCAGACTACTCTCCAGCCTCAGCTGGAAACAAAGTGTTCTGTTTACAGAGCTGTGACCCTCATCCCCGCAGGCATGCTACAAGAGCCCAGCACTGAATGGCAGAGAAAATGAGTTGTTTACTGTCATTTATGTTGGGGATTATTCTTATGAAATCTGCCCTCCTTTCATTTGGTTTTGAGAAGATAATGATAGGGGTTGGGGGCAACCCCACCAACATGCACCAAAGTCAGCCCCTCTGTTGGGAACTTCCAGTAGAGAGATGGAAATGATTAATAGTTGGCAAATGCATGCTTCTTAGGCTAGGGACTGGGACCTGCTTAACATAGAGCCAACAGGATGGAGAAATAAATTAATGTTCTCAATTACAAAGGGCTTGTGGTTTGGAAACTGCTGTCACTAGGCCTCCTGGCAGGGGAGGACAAGGGGCACAACAGCACAAAGTCAAGGACTGCCCCAAGGGTGTCATGCAGGTGGGAGGAGGAGTGGGGCTCCCATGGGCCTGGGAATGCGGCTCTTGGATGGATGGCCTTGCTGAGTCCAGGATTCTGAGGGTGCAGGAACCACCAGAAACAGAAGAAATAAGGGCTGACATGACCACTAACCTTCGTGTTCTCTGTAGGATGCAGTGGCTTGAGCAATTTGAATGGAGAGCCGGGGACTGGAGAGTTATGGGATTCATGCTGCTCCTTTTGTATTTCACCACTGGGGTTTAGGAAGGGGGAGCCAATGACAACTCCTGACCACTTGTACCCCTGCTTCACGCTGCTCCCCTATTATCTACCCATTCCCTCTTTTCTGCTCAGCATCTGAGGAACTACAATTAGCAGACGGTTAGAGGTCTATTAGCCAGTGGCTCTCCCCCACCCTTGCCAATGCCATTGGAATCAGAGATTGGATTTCTTAATGACAGAAGAATTAACTAATGGGCCTGAGCAGGGCTGCAGGCACCCATGTGAAGCCATGTGCAAAATTGATATTTCAACAAGCCCGATAACGTATTAGGGCAACGGCCGTGCTGTGTTGCAGAGTTGTGCAATAAATCTTCCATCAAATGGCCTTGGGCATCTGTCGGAGTCGGTGGGTCACCAGGATCCCTGTGGCCTTTGGAGGAGGCTGTTAGCTCAGTCCCAAAGTGTCAGGGCAGCCAGACAGTCTTTAGCTGTGCAATGGGGGTTGGGAGAAGATGAAGAAAGGATATAGACTCACCCCTCTCTAGAAAGATAATGATGGTGGGGATGGGACTGTGGGTTTCACACATGTCACCTGGGTACGGGTACCCACTATTCTCTTAGCCCCCACAGACTTGTCCATGAGAACTTTTAGCACACCCATTCTACCGAGGGCTCTGGGCCCTATGGCTGTCACAACCCGTCTTTGGTTTTGATTTGCAACTGAGAGCCGAAGTAGAGGGGCCTGAGACAAGATGCTTGGTGACAATTTTATGAAGATCAATGGCATTAAGGACTGAATTCATGTCTGAAATAATTTGTATAAAATATAGTCACATTAGATGAGAATCAGTGCTGAATTATCAGCTAATGGTGTGCTAGGTTGAGAGAAACCGCCGGCATTTCTGAAGAATAATTGAATGTGACATCTTCTGTCCTGGTGTGTGAGGCCCCTGAGCACAGGCAGCAAGGTGTCTGGTTTAGGCTGCTGCTTAGGGACAGTGGCTATGCTCCTCTTCACCACAGTCGTCATGGCTCCAAATGAACAAAGATACCATGGATTCCCACTCACTTCCAGGCCTATGCTTCTCATCCACCCTAAAAGAGGCATCTAAGAGTTCCCAGGGTACCGTGCTGAGATACATGATCTGCAGGAGAGGGGTGGGTGCCCTGCCCTGCCCTGCCCTGCCCTGCCCTGCCCTGTCTTGTCCAGGGGAGAGATCCTGCCCAGAGCCAGGAGTCCATGAACTACTTGACTTCTGCTGGGACTCTGTGAGAGAGGCTTCCCTTTGGTTTTCTTGTGGCCAGGGACAGAAGGATCAGTATGGATATAAGTCCTGCTCTTGTCCATACATGCCTCTCATCCCTCAGGTAAAATCTTGATATCAGGGTCAAAAGAAAGGGATCAAATGAATACCAGGAAGGCCCAGGTTGAACCACCCATATTTAGGGATCCCAGGAAGGTTCAGGGTGGTGAGGAACCTATCTGACAGGTGTTTTAGGGCAGCAGCCTGCCTGTGAGAGGCAATTCAGGGGTCTGGAATGGCCTTCCTTGGTGACCCTGCTGCCCCTGACTCACAACACCCCTCCCCTCGTATTAATGAAGCCATACCTCATACCTGCCTGGATCCCTGGCTAATCCCGCTGCATAATGGAATGTGAACACTGTCTAATTTCTTAATTAAAACTCAGATTGATAGCTGCTGGTGCATGGCACAGGCTGGGATGTGAATTTTTGGGGTCCTAGAGACAGCATGGCTAGGCTCTTAATGAGGCCAGGTGCCACCTGTGAAGATCTGAGTCTCTTGTCACTGATCTAGGTGGTCAGTCAGGCACTGATCATACCCAATATTGCCTCTCTGGTCTGTTTCTCCTGCCGAGATGCCAACTTGTTAGAGCCCAGGAGGGTCACCTGGCCTGATACTACAGACTGCTACTCCCTTTGGTTGCTATGGCCTCTCTGCCCATCCCCCCTCCCCCTGGCTGACAACATGCTGTCCAGGTGACTTGTGGGATTCCAGGATAACATTCTAGGCAGCTGCTCTCTTCCAACACAGCCTGTAATCCTGCCCCCACGTTCTTGTCTTTCATTTAAGTCTGCAACTCTCTACCCAAAGCCGTCTGTCAGGGAACTTCTTCTAGACATCAGGCCCTGATGGGTCCAGCCTGTCTCATGGATTCAGAAGAGACTATGGACCCCATGAGTTCTCCCCCATAGGGTGACAGGATGGCTGGAAGATCTGGATCCCACTAGCCTGCAGGGTGGAAGGCAAGACTCAATGCTCTTTTGGTGCTGGGAGCATTCTTGCAGCATGCCAAAAGCCATCTCTGCTCAGTCTTCAGGCAGAGCTCTCAGAGGTTTCAGGTCAGAAGCCACACAGGGTAGGGGGGACCTGGCTTCTTGCCAGGGCCTAGTGTATGTGGGTGAAACTGCTCTGTGGCCACATACGAGTGGAAGGACACGTGCTCTGTCCCACCCACAAGGTGATATTGCGATTTGGGACTCTCTGGCTTCAATTTATCACAAACAAACTCAAGTTTTCAACAGGAAATAAAGCTGTAAATCGTTCTGTGGCTGGTGCTGTTGGCAGTGGACTGGCCGCCTGGAATGCTAACTATGTTGTCTTACTTGTTCCCCACACAGAGAAGAGAAAGAAGGTGCCAGAAAACTATCCCTGCTGGGGGCAGCTTGACCTGAACAGCTTTCAGCACAGGCTGAGGCTCTTCTACCCAATGAAGGCCAGGTGGACCAGCCCATGCGAATAGCAGGGCAATCCCTCTACCAGAGTGTGGTTCAACTGCATGCAAGATGTGTCTACTGCTCACCTTTGGCTATATAGGAGGTTGTAATATGTAGCCTCCAACCCCTGGTGGTGCTTCAGGACCCAGCATTTTCCTTAATGTAGTGCAAGACCAAGTCAGAGCTGGAGGGGCAGAGGGTGAAGTACAGAGAAGCCCAGAAGCAAGGACAGAAGAAACAGGAAGTGGCTGTATTCATTGGGTTGAGGTATTAAGCCCCAGACTAGCATGGTGGGCTTGGTTGTGGGGATCCTGACCACTGTCTTCTCTATGGGGCTCAGATGAGAGTTCTCAGAATAATTTCCAACCCAAAAGTTTCACAACATGACCCTTTTGTGGAAAGGGGCTGGAGAGATGGATGTATAGGTGGAATATAGGTAGATAGAAGAGTGCAATGGAGGTTTGTCTGGGTAAAGGAGCAGGAAGAGGGAAGGATGGAAAGGGGTGGATTGGTAAAAGGAGGAGTGAGCAGAGGATAAAGGGGGATTGATGGAGGAAAGAAAGAGGGAAGAATGGAGGGGAGGGGTAGATGGAGAGGTGGAAAGAAAGATGGATAGAGGGAGGGAAGGGGTAGAGAGATAGAGGATTTGAAGAGTGGAAGGTAGGAGATGGAGGTACTGGCCCAACTACTCTCTTTACTGAATTCAGCTCCCCAGGAGAGTACCACCAGACAGGGACTATCACGCTCACCTTATAAAGAAAAACTCTCCCAGTCTTAATTGTTGATCAAATTTTCTGTCCCACCTGGTCCTGCAGCCATTCAGCTCCAATGAAACATACAGAGGTCTACATTAATTTTAAGCTGGTTGGTCCGATAGCTCAGGCTTCTTATTAAATCTTATAAATTCTATTATCCCATAATTATTGTCTGTGTTAGCTTAGTACCTTTTTCAGAGGGGCAGTCACATCTTGCTTGCTCTGTGTCTGGGTGATGACTGCAGACTGACTTTTTCTTCCCAGAAATCTTCTGTCTCCCTTGTCCCGCCTCTACTTCCTGCCTGGTCACCTCGCCTATACTTCCTGCCTGGTTACTGGCCAATCAGCGTTTATTTAAAATACAAGTGACAGGGTACAGACCATCGTTTTACAGTACTTAATTATGGAAATGATATCGGCATACAAACTTTATCCTGAATGAGGCCCAAGAGTTCAGTTGGGGCAACAGGTGCCACTCCACACAGGCTCTACTTGTGGCAAGCTTTTGGTCCTGGTCTGCCAGCATTGGCTACAGAACCATTGTGCACCCTCATGGTTTATTCCATCATTGTCTTAATACAGGACAGATGACATGCTTTTGGAAGATGGCATAAGGGCAGTCTGCTCCAATCACCCAGCACCCAAACCTGTCAGTGCTCCCCATTCTCAGGGCATCTTCCACAGCAGGACATGGTCCTGTATAGCCAGGTGTGGCTTACCTGGGATAAGAATAGTTTGGGGATGCTCTCCTGTGCATCGGTAAGCAGCAGCATCTGTGATCAGCAGTCCCCCCCATCAGCGACCTGATATAGGAGAGATGAGGTGATTCTGATGCTACTTGAAAAGCACAAGTCCCAATGTGTGGGGAATTACCTGCATGTCTTACTGTATCTGCTGAGCATGAGTGAGAGGTACCCACCAATGAGACAGGACACAGGTCTCCTGGATCTTCCACAGGCACGAGTTCACCTCCTCCATGTCAGATTCTGCCCTAGGCTCTAGAGAACAGCAGTGAGCTAGCAACTAGACAGCAACGAACTATCACCAAGCCCCTCATGCAGCACCGGGTGCCTTTGCTGTCTTTGGAGCTCAGATGCAGGGTTTCCTGCTTGTCCAGTCCAAAGCAGAGAAGGCTGGAGAGTCTGCAGTCAAGTCTGGCACCAGCTCTACGTTCAAGACATTGTGTGGTTGACAGTTAACTGATCACAGGGCTAAAGTGCCCCCACCCTATGCCCATCAGACAGTTCTTCCCTGTTCCTCACTGACACCTGGATACCATGGAGACAGCCAGCAGGCATGGCAAGCGTGATTTATTGTGTGCTGAGTGGGGCATCCAGCTGTGGTGCACTCTAAAGATAAAGAGCACTAGATACGGTAACGTGTTTTAGACAAGTCTTGGAGATCACACTTGAGAAAGAAATATGCCACAGCCCCATTGTTCTGTCTGTTGGGCCCCAGAAGCCCACAGTAGGTGGGAGGCAGATATAACTGGCTACAAGAACTGCTTCCAACTTCCCTCTTCCCCAGTCTCTGCTGGTGTAACAAAAAGTGCAGTTCATTGTTTTCCAGTTTGCTGTGGCCTGCTGTAGGTAATTCACAGCTTTCAAATGCCTGTGTCTGTGCCTAACACTGACTTAGAGCTCGGTGACCAGAGAGAGGAAGCCACTGAGGGAGGCCTGTGCCCTAGTTAGCTATAACTATCAACTCAATGCAGCTTAGAATCCTCTGAGAAGGGAGTCTTAACCAAGGGATGGTTGACGGGCATGTCAGTGGGAAATTACCTATATGTATTGTTATTTGATGTAGGAGAGCTACATAAAAGAGCTAGTTAATCACGACCCTGTGAACAAGCTAGCAGGCGGCATTTCTTCATGATTTCTTTTTCTGTTTTTAAAGATTTATCTTATTTTATATGTGTGAGTGTTTGTTTTTCTTTTTTCTTTCCATGTGTGTATGTGCACTGTGTGTGTGTGTGTGTGTGTGTGTGTGTGTGTGTGTGTGTGTGT
>LOJH01010616.1:9032-22053 GCA_001685095.1 Ellobius talpinus
ATCTTTTCTTCAGAATGAATGCCAATGTAAACTCAAGACTCTGAGGCTTTTCAGCAGCTATGACTTCTCATCTTCCATTTCTATCTGCAACTGGTTGGAGCACGGAGGAGGTGTTGTTGTTGTTACTGTTTATGTAATGTTACTCCTCTTCTTGGGTACCATCTATCCCCATAACTGCTAACAGTGAAGTGCTTGCTTTTGTAGTATTTTTAATATTTTGTTCTTAGGCCTCAGTCACACTAATCAAACTCTTTTTTCAATCCATTCAGTTTTCCCCACTTTTTTGACTTTTCTTATTTTTTTCTCTTTTCCTTCAACTACTCTGCCTGAACTGCTTTGAATAATTTTGCAGATCCCATGCTAGATGCCACTTAGTTTTTAAAAAGGGAAGAAATCAATTAGATTTTTAAATTTTGTCCTGATTTTTGCCCAAATTTTAAAATTAGCATATAGCCATTGTACATAGTTTTAGGTTTTGTAGACAATTCTTTCAAATGTAACATTGCCTGGGATCATATTTCACCTTTTCCAAACTCCTTTCATTCCTGTTCCATTTTCCCCTTCTTGTTTGTCATATTTTCCCACTCATCTCTCTATTGATTATATTACATACACATATACACAAACACACACACACTATTCTATATATGCTATGTTATGTTTTATTATGTAAAATATTCTAGCAATAACAAATGAGAGAAATGTAATATTTGTATTTATGAATTTGGTTTATTACATTTACTATAATGATATCCATCCAATCCTATCCATTTTTCAACAAGGAATACAATTACGTATTGGGTAAATCTCCTCTTTCTACTTTTAATCTTAATTTGGCTGTTTTAATTGGCTTACTTAAAACGTGTGGACAAACAAGGCTTTCTGGGGACAAACCTATGACCCTCACTAAAGTAATATATCTGTATGTGTATGTCTGTATATAGTGAATGTGAATTCTGAATATGTAGCATCAAAATGGCAGACAGCTATTGGATTTTATTTTGATACAAGTATTATAAAATTTTTATAGAAGGTGATGTTTTTTTGCCACTTTTCCATTTTGAAGTCTCCTTCCAGTGAAAATAAACAGATTTAAATAATTACACCAGCACTGATTTCTGAATATATCAGAAAGTGCAGATAACAATGTGTCTTTGTGGGGTCCTTTTGATGAGTTTTTTGAGTGTCTTTAAATGCATATAGGTAGGAAGAAGCAATGTATTTCAGAGTATAAATATGACTTGGTAACTTAAGGATGTAAGGTTTTAATTTTACTATCTATCAAATAAAAAATAACTTTACATCTCCTAAAAGGAGTAAAAACAAAAGAAATAGACAACACTTGTCTGTATTATATTCATAACTGCGGAAATAGCAATGGAACATTGTTTTATTTCTTACATTAAAAGCTTTTTATTAGATTGACATTAATTATACCCCCTACACAAATAATAATTTCATAAGAAATTATTATACAGTAAGTTATGTAATGAATTCATTGAGGCTATTAAGTAGGTTTAATTTTGAGTGATTATCTCCTTATAGAATGTTAGAGAGAATCTTCTGGGGTTTGGGGGTGGCGGGAGGTAAAGGTGGACTTTCTTTGTCCAGCATCAGACAACGCATAAAAGCTGCTCAGCTGCAACTCATGCAAGTTGGTTCTGATGCTGGATTGGCACAGGCGTATGCCAGTGTCTGTGTTTCTTGTTAGCAACCCTGGGCTGCTGCGTTTGTTAATATTCCACTCACATAGAGAAGCCTGTCTTTTCAAAGGCTTTTCAGCACAACACATCAACACATTTTTTTTTCTTACTTCAAATTATTTCTATTTTCTGCTGAACCTTGCTGAGGAAATTGACGTTCTGTGCTATCCAGCCAGTGACTCATTCACACATTTTGTTTTGTCCACAGTGGTTCAGTGCCTCTTACCATCCTCCTAACTAGCATAGTTATTATTCCGGCTTAGAATCACATTGGACAATTAATGCCTGTTCCCCTGCATCTGCAGAGAAGCAAAAGTATTTGCCAAATCCCTTTAATAACCAAATTGCTGATCATAAAGAAGGAATACAAATATTAAGACAATATTTGTCTCTCAGCAGTAAAGGATTTTAATGTCATGTTGCTGCCAGGCAAAGACGGCTCAGGGAGCCCAGTTGGAATTAAAAAGTAGATGTTGTTTTTCGGACCCTTTTTAAAAAATGTATCTCTGAAAACCATAGATATGATGGTTTTGCATTTTTGTGCATTAGTTTTAGTTTCTCATTTTTAATGTCCTTTTCTGATGTTTATTTACTGAAACTGCATAATAATCAAGTAAAACTTTTACATCTTTTCAATCCTCAGTGAAAAGAATACTGTTAAATGATGTTATTATTTTGAATGACAGGATAAAATATATTTATTTCAATTTATGAATATATGTAAAGGCATATGTGCTTTGCTTACAGAATCATTGTCAATCATTTTTCCTTGCTCTTTTATTGTGAAAATAGCTTTATATCAGTCTTTAGCAGTATAATTGTTTTTAAAATGAATTTGAGCTTTACAGATCAAGAAATTATGATTTTTTTTGTTCACAAGAAAAAAAAGAGTACACTTTCTCCACTAACATTCTCATCCTTGCTAGTATTCCTTTGCTAGCAAGGATTTATTATTCTGGTTGCTACCAGTAGTGGCTTACTATGCAAACCATAATTTTTATCAGTGTAATTCCTTTTTTCTTTTATTTATGAAATCAACCAGTAGCATCAAGTGATTGCAGTCTCATTTGTTAAAGTATAACCTACTGCATAGTCACAGTGCTACATTTTTCAAACATTACCATTAGCACTTCACAAGTGAATAAGGGCAGCACTTTCTTAGGTTATAGAGGACATTTTCAGGTATTCTTTCTTTTAAAAACAAGTATAACACGTCAGTTACAAAACAAGAATATTTGCTCACCTATCACATCTTTCTAAAAAATAGAAGTAAGCAAATAAAAAGCCCCACCAGGACTAAATGTCTAGATCTCCAAATCTCCAATTATCTCTTGATTTGCCATAGCTCTACACTGAGCATAGATGCTCTGCGTAGAGGTATGTTCATATTTGATCTACTTTCAGGATAATCTTGAAGAAGGGAACATAATACATTGCTTCTTTTAACTAGATGCTTGAGCACATAGAAGAAACTCAATAACACAATTGATCAAATAAACAGTAAGTCTTATCTTCATTTAGTCATATTAGTGAGCCAACAGAGCATGCCTTACCATGTGCCATGTTCAGGCATGTTCAGAATGTTGCAGCCTTGGTTTATGACCTTGTATTTTTATCTGCTTGGTTTCTACTAGGTAAAGTTAGTAGACACAGTATCTCCCTTAGCTGGTATTAGTGGCTGTGCACCAGTGCAGACAGGCATGCCCTACAGTTAGGAGGATGGCTTCTCTTAACATCCATATCCTTCCGTTTCAAGCAAAAAACAAAAACAAAAACAAAACCAACAATAACAAAAAAACAAAACAAAACAAAAAACGCTTTTTTTTTAAATGAAGGCATCTCCATGGCCTTCCTGTTCCAGGCAGAAGGAATGTACATTTCATTCCAATAACACATAGCCACCCACAGTACCAAAGGTAAAATTAATCTAACAACTTAAGAATCAACCCTGGTTATTCACAATATAACTACGTAGATAGAAAAAGTGGACAATTCAAGATTCAAACAATGCATCCTGAAGGCATCCCACCCTGTGTCCAACATACAAATGATGATGAGAGAGGAAAAATGAGTGGAAAGTTTCCATTGAAAAAGAAATACGCAGTTAAGAGTTAAGTTTGATTTCTATACAGATTAGTGTTGTGATAGGTCAGTGTTTGCTGTGACTACCTTTTTAAAATCATGGATTCATTTTTTAATGTTCTGATCCAAAGCAAAGTTATGATTTATTATTATAACTCTTGTGGTAGTTTATTATCCAATCAACCAGGTATCAGTTTATTTCAGATGCTTTTAAAACTCCACTTCTTGATTTATAATAAGTTTTTGTTGATTTAAAAGATGATTCACCAATTGAGTTCCAAACAGAGACCAAGTATAAATATGCTACATTAACTTTATACCTTTGTATTTTAGTATCTGCTGGCATGAGCAATGGTTTCAGGTGATGATATGCTATTGTTGTTATTGAGTTCAGTTTGCAAGAGCAGTCACAAGAGAAGGGCCAAAGCAAAGAGTTGGCAAACATAGTATGAGTAGACCAGGGATACTTCATTTCTAAAGTTGTGTTTCCAACCATTTCCTATTTCACTTCTTTCTTGATACCCAATGTGCTTTAGAGGAGTAAAGTTTTCATTATTATAATGTTTAGACTAGAACTTCCCCAAGTCATTTAGCAATGTACTACTCCCTTTCTACCGCATAATTAGAAATACACAAATTTCAAAGTGTACCAGTACACTTATATTTCTGGGAAACATTCCCAAGGTAAACAATGGTCAGGAGGAAACCAGCCCCAGGTCGGGGAGACTGCTGCTATGTGCCACAGCGTGAAGAACAGGGCTCAGGCTTTGTGAGGAACTGTGTGATAGGACACTCTAATCCAGACAGAATAAGATGTAACTAGCTGTTCAGACTACATTGTCTGGATTCTCACTTGTGCTTGTGTGGGAGAAAGGAACAAAAGGATGGAAGTCTGCTGCAAAAATTTGTCTCTACATTAGTTAAGGAGGAGTAATTTGCTGCTCAGACAACTCTCTCAGCTTTGATCTGTCTTCAGTGATAACAATGGAAAGCAAAACAAAAACTGCTCTGAAGTTTTAGACGGTTCCAGAATTATGAAGCATCTGGAAGAATCTACTTGGACTCCTGTGCCCACTCCCATGAGGAGATAGAACATGTATGAAAAGTACAAGAACTTCAGGATCAAGCTGCCTGTCTTCTATTCTGGATGGCGGTTTACTAAGATAATCTCTCCCACAGTTTCCTAAGGGTACATTACATACCGTAAATCAACTGTCCTATAATTCAGTGATTTTTTGTCTCTAGCCATAAAGAAATGTTTTGTGCATGTGTTATCTTGAATATTTGGTACATATTTAAACCTTGCAATGTCCTGGTAAGGTCGCTTTAATTCTTCTTTCCATTTCAGGGAGAAAAACATTGGTATGCAGTGGAAAGTCACAAAACCATAGCAACACGAAGTGGATGGTTAGAGTCTAGTCTGCATCTTTGTGCGCACTTAGCACCATGATTTTCTGACTCGATGACACTGCTGGAAAAGGATTCTGCTCTGTACATTTTCTGTATGTTCTTAATTTCCAATAGTAACACAATGGCAGGGAAGATACATCCTGACAGCCACAAGTCCCCATATATTTCCTTTGGAACTCTAGACCCTAGCGGAGACCTTTGTAAGGTCTAAGATTGTCAGACACCTATCCTCATCAGCAGCTTTTAATAGTATTTGTTCTGTAGAATGGATCCCTATCAGAGATATTGAGGAAGTGGAGCCTGGAGCCTGTATGTTCTCTAAGTTCAGTCCTGCAAACCCTGAGCTGGCTAGTGCTACTCTTTCCTTCACTATACAGAGTCTAGATGACAACCTGCGATGTCCCTCTGAACTTCTCTAAAGAGAGCACCCACTCTTTTGTGATTCTCGAGATTTGTTGCCAAATTAAGCTTACAGTAGAAGCCCTTCCTTTTGACATTTTCTCTCGAAGCACTAACACTTCCCTTTTACTCTTCTCTCTGACATATCTGAACATTGCATCTCAGCAGTGGTGAAATAGAGATCAATGTTATCTTCATCTGGGATACGTTTCTCAAGTCCCCAGTGAATCAAATCCTCAGATTAATATTTCTAGACAAATATCTCATTTGCCATATAGAACTGAATTCTTTCCAGACCAGAACTCTGATACACAAAAGTACTAAACTGCAAAATAGAATGCAGTATCTGTTTGTATTCTCCAATTTAAAAAAAAAAATTTAAAGTGTCCAAACCAGCTGTCAACTACCAACAGCTAAAAATAAAACATGGTGGGAATATGCACAAGATGGGGATGAGGGCTCCCCTTAAGTCCCTTCTCAGAACACAGAAATCTTAGCTAACAATTCACCATGCACTGTTGCACCCTATCTTATTTGGTTGAGACCCAAAGGATGTGGAGGAGGGGCAACCACTGAAAGCTGTGCTTTAAATAAGGAGTGCTCGCCTCTGTTAACCCAGGCACTGCCTCTCTGTTCACTGTTCTCTTCTGTCAACTCATTCTTTCTTCTTGCTTAAAAAATGCAAAAGAATGCCTTCTGTTTCATTTTACAGGCAAGTTGGCAGAAAAATAACCAAGAGGATTTTGTATTGCCATAGTGATTTTGGAGGGTAAAATGTTAAAGCTTCTTTGCTATGTTATGTGAAAGAAATCAGGTGGCCTACGTGGCTAACTTTAGCTCTGGTATACTTTAGTTTTAGAGTAATGTTTCTCAGACCTATTTCAGTTAGGTGTGTATCTTTCAAATATTCCATTGCCAGGTCCCGTCACAGATCTGTTCAGATTTCAGTGGTGGGCTGCCGCTGTAACTTGGACCTGAGATGTTTCCTGGGGCCCAGGTGATAAAGGCTTTGTTCTGGCGTATGGTGCTATATAGGGAGGCAGAAATATCTTTAAAAGGTGCACCTGACTAGAAGGGAGGTAAGACAACGGGATGTATCCTTGAAGTGGGCATTGTAGCTCTAGCTCCCTCCTTTTTCTCTTTTGCTTCCTGGATGCATGAAATAGGCAGGCGTCTGCTGCATATCCCCACTGTAATGTGTGTATGCTGCAACAGGCCCTAAAGAACAGGCAAAGTGCTTACTATGGAGTCTCTGAACCCATGAGCCAAGATAACCTTTACTGTTTCTAATGAGAGTGTTTTAAACTTTTTTCCCAGTAATAAAAGATTAAGGTAGTCACTGGCTAATATTCTAAAATATATATGCAGTTCTCCAAGTAACAATAATATGTACTCAGATGTAGCAACCACTATAAAGTTTGTATTTTCCTACATGATTAAATAATGTGTCCATGTGTATGTTAAGACAGGACAAGGTTAATTTTCTGAAGGACTGCCATGCTTTGGCGATAAACCACTAAATATTAAGTAATTAAATTTTTATATATACTGGTTTTTAAAATTTAAAATTGTTTTTGAAAGAATGTATATATTATTCATATGTGTGTGTGTTTTGCCTGCACATATATCTGTGCACCACATGTGTGCAGTGACTACTGAGGTCAGAAGAGGACAGCAAATCCTCTGGATTCCTTGGAGGTTGTCAGAGGTCATGTGCATTTTGGGAATCAAACCCTGGCCCTCTGAAAGAGCAAGTTGTTCTTAACTGAGGGACCATTTTTCCAGCTCCTGATTTTGGATATTCTAACAACATACTATTTGTATCTAGTTTATCACAAAGATATAGTCAGGGCCTTCGTGTAACAACTGTAGAGAGATGGTTCAGTTGGTAAATTGCTTGCTGAACAAACTTGAGGATCTGAGCCCAGATCCCTATCACCAAGGTGAATGCAAACACAGAGAGTTGGGGAGGCAGAGATGTGGTGATTCTGGAAGCTCCTTGTTCAGTTGTGTTTGTGAGCTGAAGGTTCATTGAGAATGTGTGCAATTGTAGTCTAAACGTGGCAAATTATTACACAAAAGTAGCGGGTTTTGAAATGAAAAGAGTAAGAACCTTGAAAAATATTAGAAACCTGGACTGTTGTGGAATGCCCTTCTGTATGCTGTGAATATATTTTATTAACAAAGGTAAGTAAAGAAGGTGATTTGACCAACAGCCAGGCAGAATAGAACGAGGTGGGAAATCCAAGCAGAGACACAGGGAAAAGGGCAGAGTCAGAGAGATGCCAGCAGCCATAAGGGAAGCAAGATGTGATGTAATAGGCCACGAGCATCCTGGTAAAATACAGACTAATAGAAATTGGTTAATTTAGTTGTAGAAGGTAGTTAATAATAAGTCAGAGTTATTAGGCAAATCAGTTTGTAGTTAATATTAAACCTCTGAATGGTTATTTGGGAACATGTGGGCAAGACAGAAAAGTACTGGCTACACTGAACTGGAAGACAAATGTTGAAAAGCAAGGCAGCTCTGGCAGAATATAACATTTATTCAAAGAACCACACATACAATTAAATTCATATCCTTATGAAAGCATCCTGGTTTTCTAAATGTTGCATATAAAACCATTAATTTAAGATCTTACTGCTCCTTTCAAAAGCATGCCATCTTTTCTTTTTGAAGAACTTTCTCTAGACTTGACCCTTATTTAGGCTTTTCTTCCCTCTGCATTATTGGAAAACCCAATTAATAGTCCAAAAGGAATGTTCTTTCAATAATACTCCATTTTAAAAGCAAATGTCTTTTAGCCCAATTACTACATTTGTTTCAGAAGAGGTTAAAGTCAATTTACCTTCAGTTTCTTAGATGAACTAAGTTTTTTTATTAAGAAATTACAAAATCACACTAAAGTGAAGTCATAAAGGACTGAACTCCAGAAAGCAATTTTCTGAAACACCATGAAAGTAATTTCAGGTTTTATAGAACTTGACTTGCAACATTCTCTTGAAAAATGAGAATCAACATAAGAGATGCGGGCTGGAAATAGCACCGCGAGCTTGAGTGTTTGCAGGTATCTTTCAGTTAAGTGATAATTATGACTTATCACCAGTGTTACCTAGAAAAAATGACAATGATGGGACATTTACCTATCTTTTAGTATTTGTTTTTCCAAAAGGACAAAGTAATTTCTATGTCTGAGTAATGATTCAGAGGACGTTGAAATGTTCTTAGAAAGTGTAGTTCTGTTGCTACATGGTAACATGGCAACACCCCTGAAGGTTTGTCCTCTATGAGACTGGATCCAAGAAATCTTTCAGCAAGTGTCTTAATTAAGAGATAACAGGTGACCAAATGGGGACTGAAGCTTAAGCTCATTTCACGAGCAGCTGAGTGCACAGCTTGTGAGAATCTATGGAACGGACACATGTGTGTGGTAATCTCAACTCGCAGAGACGTACAGCAAGTACACCAGAACTGTGAGTGGCCTGTTTTCATTAACCTAATGAGATCAGGGGGCCCATAGTTGTTTGTGTTTAATTTTCTTTGTTTTTAGATGCTTCTGGGTTGCTATTCTCAATGGGTTTTATTTTTGATACTACATAGTATTCTGTGGGAGGAATAGATTGCATGTTTATTTCTCCTGCTTGTACTCATTAGGATTGCTTCAATATTTTGTTTCTTTTATGTGGGTTATTTATGTATTTACTTATTACTGGACAATATCAATATACAGCTCATGCTGGCTTTGAACTCAATCTGTAGCTAAGATTGTTTTCAAATTTGTGTTTCTTTTGCTTCATCCTCCCAAGTCCTGGGGATTTCAGGTAGGTACCCCTGTGCCAGGTCTATTCCCAGTTTTTAAATACAGCAGTTAATATGACTATATTTTGTGCATGTTATTTGGTGTGTATACCTACCTATTTCTAATGAGTACACTGCTTTTTACAGATCCCTGAACTATAAGTATATATTTAGACTGTTAGATACTTACAACATTGTTTTCTAGTACATACCCACACCAAAAATGTGTATATGAATTTCAGTAATAATTACTGAAGAAAACTAGACAAGCATTTAGAGATCAACTGGAGGGATTACTCAATGGTTAAGGGTGCTTATTGAGCAATCTTGAGGACTGAAGTTAAGATCCCAGCATCACACACTCACACACACACACACACACACTCACAGATGTGCACATGCATACACATGAGTACATGCACACATATAAACAAAAGAAACTAGACAATTTTTTATACATTCATATGGTAGATTGACAGAAGAGAATTTCTGGGATTTGTGAGCTTCCAGCTTAACTGGAAAATATGAGAGATTATAGAGGAGGACATTGAACAATAACTTCTGCCCACTATGTACCTGACAGCTTGCATACATGCACACACAAAAGCACATATACTCACACACAAATATGCAGACATTAAAAATTATCACCAAAATCAAACCATCAAAATAAATGTAGAGTAACAGGCATAATAAATAAAGCTGAACATGTTGATTTAATGCTAATTCTTTTGTGTGTAGGAACTAGGAAAGAAAGCAAGGCTGAAAATAGCCCGTTCAGCAAATGCATGGATTTGAAGGGAAGGCGAACAGAGAAGACATTTGAAAAGACAGATTTGGAGAAAAGTTTGGTCCTCTGCACATAAGTGCAAGGAAAAGTCAACTTGTGATACAGAGTAAAGATTGGAATGAGAGATGTTAAGTTGCCTAGGATGATGCAGTTCTACAAATATTGAGAACCCAAAGAGTTGAGAGGGCTCTGGAAATCTTAATCAGATAAGATGAGAGGTGCATTAATAAGAATGACTGTTGCAGAATATTTATTAACACTGTGAAGATGTGTCTCTGCATAAGACACCTTCCAATTGGTTTAAGAAAAAGCTGCACAGCCAATAGCTAGGCAAAAGAGTAGAGGTGGGACTTCTGAGCAGAGAGAACTCTGGGAAGAAGTAAGGTAAATTTTGCCAACAGACTTGGAGCAAACTGGACATGATGTACTGAGGAGAGATAACCAAGCCATATAGCAGAATTTAGATTGAAAACCACTGGTTAATTTGAGTTATAGCAAGCCTAGATAGTAACAAGCCTAATGTAAGGCCCAGATTTCATTATTAGTATTAAGTCTCTGTGTTATTGGTGGTACCACAAAAAGGAAAGTCCAACTACATTTGACAAAGCTTATTACAGGTGACAATCATTCAAGTGAAAAGTATTTAGTGAGAAGACAGTTGGGAGAATGAGAAGAAAATTTCCCCACTATACACTGCAGAGGGTTATTATCTAGACTATAAAAGGAAGAACAACAGAAACAAAAGCAAAGCTAGCCATCACAAAGCAAAAATAAACAATAACAACAAAAAATAAAATTTAAAAGTGGAGCCTGGGACTAAATCACGTTCTCAAAAGATAAAATTTGGAGAGCTGAGAAACATTTTTATCGTACAATTCATCATTCACCACCAGAAAAAAAATGCAAATTAAAGTTAATTTGATATGAAATTTTACCCCAACCGGAAAGTCCAAGTTAAAAAAAATCAAACATAACAACAATGAATGATGGTGAGGAAGGAGGAAGGAGGGCTGCTTATTTCCTGCTGGAAGGGGTGAACACTGATGGAGCCACAGCAGAAATGAGTGTGGAGCTTCTATAAGAGTTAGAAATAGATCTACCACATATACCTTCTGGATATGTATTCAAAGACCTCCATATCCCACTGTTGAGATCCTTGCTCGTCCATATTCCCTGGATTGATGCTCTATTCACAACAGCCAGGACATGGAAAGTGCTTAGGTATCCACCAACTGATGAATGGATGATGAAAATGTGTTGCATTTACGTAGATGTTCGGATGCTAACAAAAGTGAAATTATGAGATTTCCAGTAAATGGATGGAGCTGAAACAATCAATCTGAGTGAGAGAACCCAGATCTAACAAGACAAAAGCATTCTATGTTTGGTTTCATTTCTTGAATATTAGTGTCAATCTTCAGATAACTGTGCCCAATTTTGAATACCAATAGATGTTAGGAAATGAGCAAGAGGCCATAAGGTCTGCTTTCAATGGAGGGGGAAAATGAAGTGGTATAAAGTCTTAAAGCAGAATAAAATGAGAGGGGTTAAATTTAGATGAGGGATAGGAAAGTGGAACAGAGGAGAGTTTATAGAGAGAAATAAATACACTAAGGATCTTTTGATTAGGTCATAAGAAAACATGGACAGCATCACATTTTCATGATAAAGACTATTTTCACATTTAGGGAGATGGTTATTAATGGTACAGATGGAGCTAGGGCTTATAAAACATTCTCTTGAGTAAGAAGAGGGAAGAGTTTGCAAGACTCCTCTCAGATGAAAGCAATCAGCAGTCCTCTGATTTTGTAGGCGATTTTTAATCATGACCCTTGCAGCAACAGAACCAATACCACCTGTAGACAGAGAATGCTCTTTCATTCCTGGCCACCCAGAACCAAATAATCACACAGGAACTATATTTACCACAACACTGATTGGCCTATTAGCTCAAGATTCTTATTAACTAACTCTTACATCTTAACTTAACCAGTTTCTATTATTCTTAAGCTTACCAGGTAAGCTTATGGCATCTCACTCCTCCAGCAGCTATTTGGCGTCTCCTTATCTCCATTTACTCTCTCTATGTATCCCTTCCAGTCTGGCCATACTCTGCCCTGCCATAGGCCAAAGGAGCTTTATTCATTAACCAATAAAAGCAACACNTTAACCAGTTTCTATTATTCTTAAGCTTACCAGGTAAGCTTATGGCATCTCACTCCTCCAGCAGCTATTTGGCGTCTCCTTATCTCCATTTACTCTCTCTATGTATCCCTTCCAGTCTGGCCATACTCTGCCCTGCCATAGGCCAAAGGAGCTTTATTCATTAACCAATAAAAGCAACACATATGCAGAAGGACATCCCACATCAACCACCTGGAAACACATCTGAAATGCAAATTTTCAGTTGCTTCCTTTTTTACCATCACCCCACCCTGACTCAGAAGAGGTCCTGTCCAGATAAGTATAACATACAATGAAATCTATAAATATATAATGTTTGTTGTTTTCATCCTCTCAGTTTTGGGTTCTTTGTTAATCAGTCCAAGTCAGGAAAATGAAGTGAAAGTCCACACAGAACAGCTGTGGAGATGGCTCAACTTGCTCACACAGGAACCTGACTTAGAGGCACAGAACCCACTTAAAAAAAAAAAAACTAAAAGAGCTAGGCTTAGTGGCATGTGATTGTTATTCCAGCACTGGGGAGGTGAATACAGGAGAATCCTTGGGCTTGGGTAATCAGTGGGTCTGACTTACTTGATGAGGCTCAGGCCAGACAGAAAGCCTGTCACAAGAGAAAGGTGTGTGGTGCCTAAAGGAAACACACACACACACACA
>LOJH01010617.1:0-18927 GCA_001685095.1 Ellobius talpinus
AAAGACAAAACTTGGCCACAGGTTTGGGTAAGAAGAGGACAGAACTCCTGCTGGAGGAACCAGATACAGAGAGATTTTATTTGGAGTAAGACTGGTTATGGGCACACCACTGACATCTAAGAAGCAGTGGGAGGCAGGGGAGGGAAGGTGGATGACTGTGTTGTCTGCTAATGCTGCAAGAAAGATCCCCATTCAACCAACAGTCTTCAGTGTTATATGCAGCCTGACCCGGCACTCTGAAAGAATGAAGACAGACACCTGCAGTCTAGCCATCCAAGACAAGGCCATCCCCTCACCATGGATCACACTGAAAGATGACCTTGGAAATGACCACAAATTATTTACTAGAATCACAACTAGCAACTGTTTTTTTTTTTTATCAAAAATAGACACGAGAAAGTATCAAAACAATTTCCTCAGTGGGATGAAAAGCTGACACTCACGAAAGCTCCCATAGCAGTTTAGCCCATTGATTTAAGCACGGGAGCACCCAGGGTGTATTTACAAAGCCTCCTGAACAGATAAGCCAGGGAATGAGTGAATGGGGTATCATTCAACAGAGGGAAATTTGGTGCATTTGCTTCAGCTAGGCTACTGGACAGGAAAGTTCCCCACTGAAGAATGTGGCTGGACAGACATACTGATCTGTCTTCGAGTCCTCAGTCTGGATGTACTCCACTAATAAGTTTCACCCAAGAATATTCCCAGAAGACAAACAGTTCCCATCAGCATGCCCTCAGGCACACTGCATCCTACAGAGGAGACCACAAAACCTGCATGCTCAGACTCTTAGTGTCCTTAAATAAGATCTATTCACTGTAAGCCCGCTTGTTGGATTTCTGTGCCGTCTGGATTCCCAGGACAGTGGGATGGCTGAAACAAAGACCTCCCTTTCCTTCACTTAAGCTACATGAATGCAGATTATTTTGCTCCAGGGGTGTGGGCTGAAGTTCAAAACAGTGAGCTAAACTTTGAGCTCAGCTGCCTCCTGTCAGAACCAAACAAAAGAAATGAAGAGTAGACGAAATCAGCTGGGAGAAGTCCCACTGGGAAAGGGCTGGATTCTACACGTTCGTAGCCAAGAAGTGACTTTCTCTGCCTCAAGACAAAGTGCACATACCTGATAGGCAGAGCCAGAACCTTTATAAATGTGGAAGCCATTTGCTCTGGGCACCTGAGTGTCAACACAGCAGGACCCTTCCGTCTGCAAGTCACTACAGACAGGTCAGCCAAGCTCCGAGGACAGATGCACAAAGTACAAGTATGCTGGGCGGTGGTGGCGCAAGCCTTTAATCCCACCCAGCACTGGAGAAGCAGAGGAAGGTGGGATCTCTGTGAGTTTGAGACTAACCTGGTCTACAGAACGAGTTCCAAGACAAACTCCAAAGCTACGGAGAAACCCTGTTTCGGAAAAACTAAACCAAAACAAAACAAAAAAGTAAAAGAACTTGACTATAGCTCAGGGCTAGAGTGCTTGCCTGGTACTCATGAAAACCTAAATTCAATCCCTAGAACTGTAAAAATTTAAATTAAGTTAAAAACAATGAACTGGGTGGGGTCTGCCATAAAGAGATCCCAATTCCAAGGGCCAAGCCCCAAGATCTGTGAGATATAGATCTGGGCTATCACAGCCCGAAGGACAATCCTCAAACCAGGGAATCTGGGGTAGGGGAAAGAGCAAGAGCAGAGACGACAGGATTTCAGCTGAGCTCTGATATGTTTTCACTCTCTCACAAATCGGCTCTTTGGGCCTCAGTTTCCATTTTAAATGGGGTGAAAACTTCTCTTCACAAGGCAGCTTGTGCACTAAGACGACTTTCTGAGAACTAGGGGCACCATTCCTGCTTCACCACGGGAAAATCCCAGGTACAGTTTATTTTTACTACCAAGTCGCTTCTCTCCAGAAAGCTCAAGATGCCAACCAAGTAGCTGAGACCACAATGGTTTCTTATCAACACCTTACATGTGACTTTTTTTAGTCAAAATATAGAAACTATGGCAGGCTTCCCTTCTAGTGGTCAAGGCAATGGCTGAAAGTCGCCTGACTTACAGGGAAACAGAACTCTATTATTAAAAAGACCTTACTGGGCTGGGGAGCTGGCTGGGTGATAGTGTACTTGTCTAGTGTTAGCAAGACCCTCAATTTGATCCCTGGCACTGAAACAAAACAAAACAACTCATTTAATGTTATCCCATGAATTCTGAGATAAAAGGAACCCCAACTTCAGGCGCTGTCCTCAAAGATTCCAAAGACCAGAGAACTCAGCTGGGAGAAGGCTGGGAACGGAGGACTACGTACAAGAGTGGGCACACTTGCAAACACAAGCACTCATTTAAGGAGCACAATCTACAGTGAAAATGACAGAGAAGGAAGGGAAAGAGGGAGGGAGAGAGAGAGGGAGGGAGGGAGAAGAGAAAATTAGTTGTTGTCCCAAGCAGGCTGACACACCTTCATAACCCTCTTCCCAGATAAAGAGACACAGACAGGCTGCCAACGCTTACTGTCAACTTCCACCAACCTGGGGGAGGCTGTCTGACACAGGATTTCACGGGTGAGGTTGAGTAGCTGCAACCCCACCCCAGCACAGTTCACTATGCACTTTCTCGGTCCCCCTCAATTCCTTAAACATAGGCTGGGAAAGAGCCCAAACAGCACCTCCTCACCTGGCATGAATACAGCCCAGACAGTTGTGCCCCACCCCTCAATCAGAGCATTGTCCTGAATTTGGCATCAGAGTCCCCAAGCTGGACAGCCTTGGGCTAGTCTCTTCCTGCTTCAGACTCCAGGACTGCAGGATGAGAGGGAGACACGGACCTCGGGGACTTTCCCATTCTAATCTGTCCCCTTCCAGCCTGTCTGCTCCTCCTGCCTGATCTACCAAGCAGTTGCCCTTCTCATCAGACTACAGCAATTGTTAAATGGCAACCAGAGCAATTCCCAGGTTGTGGGGAAGGAAAAGAAAAGGACTAGAGAAGCCATAGGAAGAAACAAGACTTCTCTTTTAAAGCAACAGCTTCCCTTCCACATAGCAAAGCCACCACGACTACATATTTGGCCAGCAAAGAAGAGCCGAAGATGTGGGTGTCGTGTGGCAAGGACTGCAATCCCAACTGACAATGCCCTTCGAAACATCCACAGCAAAACTGCCACTTGTCCCTGAGCGAACTAAGGGCCCCATTCCCGTGTCTCCCCTTACCTGTGACTGTCACAAATGCTGCCTGAAAATCCGGAGAGGAAAACCAGTCAAGGTCCTACATCTGCGTGCCAGGTGTTTGCATTTCTCCTCATCGTTTTTTCTGCTGCCATGGCAACCAAATGCAACAGGCAAAGCTAGCCCAAGACTATCAGTGTCTGGAGGCAAGGTGCTGGTTCTACCAGTCACTGATGGCCACAGATGAGACTCCCACAGCCCAGAACCACGAGGGTGAGCACAGGCTGGCCTCCTCCGGGAGCTGGAGAGCCTTCTCCCATGCTCACTCGCCCTTATCTCTGGCTGCCAGCTTTTACCAACATGTAGCTGCAGGAAGAACAGCAGACAGAATCGCCGAGCAGCAGATTTCCACCTAAACCCACAATCTGCAGTAGCTTCAGGAGAGTTTTGCCCTGAAACCCATAGAATAAAGTCTCTTCGTCAAAGGGGCCAAAGTTCAGTAAGAGACCGCCTACCTTCAGCAGGCTCAGGCTTCTCTCAGAGCTGTCTTCAGACACCGCTCACAACATCACCAACCATTACAACCGTGTTTTCTCTCCAAATACGCAAATGGAATGGGAGGACAGTTGAAACTGACTGAGCACAGAGAAAGGCATGCCAAGTAAGGGTCCCCTTGGTGAGGACCCCCAAGGGAGCCCACATGCCTTGCAGTTGGTTGCCCGGCACAACAGTGGACTTCTGAACTTCCAAAGCAAGTGCGCTCTCTCTCAAGCCTGGCCCCACCTCCACATGAAATGCTCTGCTGTCAGTCAGCTGCCCTCACTGCTCAGGAATGCTTCTCTCTTCCCTAAAGCTGTAGAGGCACCAGCACAGAGAAGAAGAAAGTATGTGCCTGTGCTCGAGGTTCAGACATGGAATCACATTCCTGGGCCTTGTGTGTGGGTAGACCCTGATAGCTACTGTGATGAACAGCTCTAATTGTCAACTTGACACAATTGAGAACCACCTGCAAGGAAGTGTCTAGATGAGGAGTTGTCTATATTGGGTTAGCCTATGGGCATGTCTATTAGGGACTGTCTTAATTAAGTTAACTGGTCTAGGAAGACCCAGCCCACTGTGGGCAGCACCATCCTCTAGGCAGGAGGTCCTGAAGCGTTTTAAGGGTGGAGAAGTCAAGCTGAGCACAAGCAAGCAAGCAATCATGCACGCATTAATTTATCTCTGCTCTTGACTGCATGTGCTGTGACTAGCTGTCTGATTTGACTTCCCCATGCTATCATTTCTATCACCCAAGGTTGCCAGCACTCTGGCAAAATGCCTCGCCACCCAAGCGCTGACATTTTGGGTTCCACGGCTGCTGAGGATGCGTCAAGAAGCCCTCAGGCAACTTATGTAGCTACTACCCAGGGTCCTCAAGTCCTACGCATAAGGAGCGTGTGTGCGCATAAGGAGCGTGTGTGCGTGCGTGCGTGAATGCATGCAGGCATGCACTAGACAGTCTTTAAAAGCTGGACACACCCATTCCACACTCTCTTCCCACACCAAATTTCTGACAGGCCTGAGCACCTTCTTTTCTCCTCCTCTTAATAAACTCTTTTTTCCCCCAAGACAGGGTTTCTCTGTAGCTTTGGAGCCTGTCTAGCTCTTGTAGACCAGGCTGGCCTCGAACTCAGAGAGATCTGCCTGCCTCTGCCTCCTGAGTGCTGGGATTAAAAGTCTTAATAAACTCTTAAAGTAGGTTCCGTTGTGTGTCTTGTGATCCGTTCTCATGCCCAGTAATTTCACCCATAATGACAGAATTGTAAGATGAAATAAACCCCTTTCCCACTAAGTTGCTTTTTTTGTCAGGATATTTTATCACAGCAACGGAAGTAAAACTAGGACAACCACAAAGGGCCAGACACCCGCTGACAATTGAAAAAATTCAGTGAGCATCAGGAAGTGGCTTCAGAAGAGTGCCACAGATAATCCGATCATGAGCAATGAGGCCCTATACCAATGCTGGGGACAGGTTCCTGAAGAAGAGGCAGCAGAGGAAGCTCGGTATCTCTGAAGCAAGCCTAAGGTTAGATTAGAATCTCCACGCAACAGGCGCCACCGTAGCCCACTCAGGTAGCACAGTGAATACAGCTAATAACGAGGGTTTTCTCCCTGAAGAGCACTGCCTCTCCTCTAGACCCCACCTCTGGATTTCTACTTGATGGCTTTAGCGGTTTTGTTTATGTACAACTGTAGCAGGAGAGTAGGATGTCAAAATAAGCATCTAAAGAAAGGCTGGAAACCTCTCCACCGAGGCTGACATATAAAAGGGCAGGTAAAGAAAAATGTGAGCTATGCTTCGGCCCAAAGCCCACCATACTGAAAATATACAACCCTCTGTACAGCTTCTGCCATTGAGTCTTTGATCTTTTTCCAGCTCTGGCCTGTTTCCATACTTGGAGAAGCTGTTCTCCCTTAGTAAACTTTTCCATTACTATCCGCTTTCTCTGTCTAAATCCTTGTTCAGGGACAGGAGCCTGGGAATTCCTGCAGGTAGCCTTGGCACCCAATCTCACCTCTTAACACCTTTCCACCAGGTGAGGAGTCTCGTCAGAGCGCAGCTTGTGTGCAAGGTGGATGTCTCGGCAGAAAGGGGATTTTAAGAGGCTCTGATAGCACCCCCACATCCTATAGCATCGCTCCACACCCCTTCCTCTCACCAGACATGTGGAGACTGAAAAATAAAACTCCTCTCAATCCACTCCAAGACCCTCTACCCCACCACAAGACAAACACGCAAACCAAAGCAGCAGAAACCGCCTAGCAAGTTGTGTTTTGAGTTCAAGTCTCCAAGCTCTCAACTTACTGTGCCTGAGTAAGAACATAAAGAAATACTTACTCCTCCTGAAGAATGAATTCACTGTTTTCTGGAGAAAACTGTCCAGTCATAGGATGCCTGAAGGTTGTGGTCTGCTGGTTGTGGCTAGAGAGACAGAAAGATAAGAAGTCACGTGATTAAGGGGACAAGGACACCAAGAGATGGTATGCTAGAGACCCAGGTCATCAAACTTTCCTCGGGGAAGGAGGAACACAGCTGGCCTGGAACTCAGTATACATTAGCCCAGGCTGCCCTCAAACACATACAGGTCTCCTGTCTCTGACTCCTAAGTGTCCAACTGGTTTCGTTTTTTGAAACAGGGTCTGTTTGGATGGAAGCGTCATCCCAAGGCTGGAAGGCCACCCGGGAGTGTTGGTATCCATTAAACCTGGGCTTTTTCTAATTCGGTTGATTTGGTCTGATTTGGGTTTTTGGGTCGGCAGAGAGGTTTATCGGGCCGCAAAAACTTTTCAGGTCTAGCTACACATCTTTGACTGCCCTGGAATTTTTGTGTAGACTAGGCTGGCCTCAAACTTTGGACAATCCTATCTGTTTTGCACATAGTGGAATTACAGGTATGTGTCACCATGTTCAGGAATATACAATATCTTAAAGACATATTTCACAAAGTTCCAAAACACTGAAACACTAAAGAGAAAAAAAAACCCTCTATAAGATAGCAAGCTGATACTAGAATGAAGGAAAATAGGTGGCACTCTCAACATCCCCAAACTGTATGTCAGGGAAAGAATCCTAAGAATTAACCACCCAGCCAGCAAATCCTATCTTCTTAAAATTCTCCTCGCTGCTACCAAATATCTTCAGTTCACTGAAGGGAAAAGAAACGTATGGGCATGTCTCTGCAACATGACCTGCTCGGTTCCAACACCCAAGCCTTCTACCACCCTTCAGAAGTCAGGAGGGGCTGCTTCCATGCCAAGATGACAGAATCGCCCGAGTGTAGGTGTTCTGTGTGTTGACAAAGACTGCCTGGAGTTTCAAAAGATGCAGAGTTGGCTCTGGAGGCTGCTGGTTTGTTTCGCAAATAAGCAAATAAACGAATCTTCTTTCTCAAAAGGGAATGTGATGGATTGAAAAAGAATTTCCCAAGCACAAAATCATAGTTGCTTTCAGATTTTTATAAAATCTGGAAACTAACAAAAAGCATCTGTGGCATCATTATATGTGTGGAAAACTCCAAGGCAGTTTGGGATTTATTTTTTGCCTTCTATTTAAAAAAAAAGTTGTTACTACATTTGTTTGTTTGTAGGTGGGAGCACATGCATCAGGGCACACAAACAGAGGTCAGAGGGCAACTTTCAGGAGTTCGTTCTCTCACTGAACTCAGGTCACTTACCTACTGAGCACAAGCTGGCAGAGTCTTCTCTACATATAAAAATATGTTGTGGCTGGAGAGATGGCTCAGAGGTTAAGAACAATGACTGCTCTTCCAGAGGGCCTGAGTTCAATTCCCAGCAACCACATGGTGCTCATAACCATCTATAGTAGGATCTGATGCTCTCTTCTGGCATAAAGGTATACATGCAGATAGAGCACTTATATACATAAAATTAAAAATCTTTTTAAAAATGCTGCTTTTTTTCAGTTTTTATATTTGATGTTAACTTTCTTTTTTTAAAAAAATCTTCAAGTCAATATACAAATAAAGGTTCCACTGTTTTTTTTCTATATGTAACTCATGCAGGAGAAACACTTTCATTCCAGCGCCTTCATTTGAATTACTGAGTTTGACATATGAACATAATATTTTTCATATCTTCAAATTACATTGCCTATGTGTGAGACATTGCCGTGGATACAAGGGAACAGGGGAACAAAAGCATCCCTACTCCCCTACCCCATGGTGCTTCTATTTAGACCCATATACTCTGCTAATGCTGGATATTTTAGGGGGTCCCTCTCATCATAATCAGCAACTTTGAGTATAGATGCCCCCTCACCCCAATTCAAAATATTTCCTTGAGTTGAAGCCTCCAAACTAAAATTGCTAAATCAGAGGGTCTGGGCCCTTTTCAAAAGCTCTTAACACAGGCAGTGAGGAGACTTTTGCTCTCCCAGCCAATAGATCATCTCAGTGATGTTAAGCTGTTAGCTTCACCCCCTAACGGAGCACTGAGCCTCTTTGGAGATTAGCGCATCTAAATCTGCACAGCACACAGGTTAGGAAGACAATCTCTAAAAGCCCAAGACTTTCCTTACTCTGTCCTGGTGCCTGATGTAACCTTAGCACCGGGAGCTAGAATGGCCCAAGTCCTAACAAGCCATCAGACCAGGCAGCTTGTTGACAGACCCAGCCACAGAGAACTGCCCCTACCAAACCTTCACTCATCCCAGCACAGATGGCCTCTCAATTCCCAATCCTATTCTTGGGCCAGCCCACAGAATCCTATGACCTCATCTGGCAGGCAGCAGCCTGGGCCTCCCAAAAAAGCACTTTCCAGTTGGGATGGGAACAGCCCCCTGCAACACCTGTTTCAGACAGCCTTGCATCACATTCAAGGGCTGGACCTTATTTCACCTAGCTTTTTCACAGTCAACTCCAGGAAGCTTGAGAGTATAAACTCTGGGTCGGTCCCATTTGCAATCTGGTGGGAAAACACCTGAACGGGAGAGAGTAATCAAGCAGCAACACCACTGATCTCTAGAGCCTCAGAAGCACTTTAGAGTCCACAAACATTTGCTCACACATCCAGCCATCAGCACACCAGCTGCACACTTTGTTAGAGAGAAAACTGGGCTAAGAAAATGAGGGGTGTGCACAGGACAACCTCAGGGAAGTGTTAAGACAGGGCCTGAATCTAGGTTCTGTTTGTAAATCCTAGGCCTTCTTGCATGATGTGCTGTCCCCTTCCCTTAGGAAGCAGAGACTGGTGTCTTCTTGACTATGGTCAGAAAGCCCTGTGGGCAGGGCATCAGAAACACAGTGCCACCTTCACCTACCCCTTCATCCCCCTTGTGCCCAGGGCCAAAGTTCTGAATGATACTTGTACGGCAAGCAGTATACCCCAAGGAGCCTCTGGTCCCATCATCAGGTCAGGTGATGGACCCTCTGGTACACAGGAGCGCAGGGCAAATCTTCCATGTGCCTGGAACAGATCCAGCAGACAGTGGCCACCTTTTCTACACACAATATCAACCCTGAGGCAGTCAGTCTGTCCTCCACCCCCAACTCATGTCATATAAATAAACCCAGAGTCCCAGGCTCATGAATCCTGAGCTACAAGGTGTTGGTACTTAATTCAGAAGTACAAGCACTCTAACATTGGAAGGACGATGAGTTAAACTGATGAAAAATAGCTGTTGCCTGGTCACACCTAGAGCAATTCCCTACACTCCCTTCCCCAATATGCTTGCTGCCCTCGATGCCAACACCATCAGCCTCGGCCTCAGCCCTCCCAGTTTCTGCTCATTCTCATTGTCCAACACTCTCAGGTAACCAAGGAGGTTAGAAGCACAGATCATGTTATTTCCATGATAGAAATAAAAGAAATAAGGTTCCAGATTATGAACTAATATCAGAACTAAAGAGAGGGGGACATAACCAACATAACCATTGGGAGCGGAGATGGACCTACATGGATGAATGAATCCTGAATTCTGGGGTCCTGAAACTTCATCAGTTTTGATTGAATGTACCCAGCTTGCTCTTGGCAGAGCTTCCAGCTCAGCACTCTTTGAACAAAAAAAGAATAAGGTCCCTAGGTTACACCATTCAACCTAATAGCAGTAGGCTAGTTACCTGTTGTTACTGGGCCATTAGGGAGAAAGGCGAGCCCCACAAGAGATAGACAACCTGTCTACAGATACAGTCAACTACTGTGCTCTCTACAGAGCTCCAGGCCCACCACTGCCCAACGAAGGCTGCCTGTTACATAAGCTTGAGACTCCAAGTCTAGTCATGCATGCTTCATTCCTTGTCCCTTTTTGACCCTAAAATGCCATTCTGTTTCCTGATCCTAAAACCCACAGTTGCATGTCCCCATTACCCTGACTCAGGAAGCATTTGCAGACCTGTACCGACACATCCCCGAAGTACCTGTCCTGAAACCTGACTTCCCACCTCTGCTCCTCAACATGGCAGACATGTCCCGGCTGGGAGCCAGGCGGCTGCATTCAAGGGAATAGAAACTCTCCTCACGCAGGAGTTTCTGTTTCTCTTCAGGTTACTGAGAAAGCAATCTGCCACATGATTTAAACACAATCTAGTCTTCTTTTTTCAAATCCCACTCATCCCCCTAGAAGCAACTTCTAGGAAAGGCCTGGCAGCCAGGGCGACCTGGAGAGTCCCAGGAAGCACGGAGGGAAGGGGGGGGAAGCGCCCAGGTAAATAAACACACCTTCACAAAAGCCCTGGGCTGGGAAGGAAAGCCCACAGAGGGCTGGCAGCAAACACAAGAGCCTTGATAACAGAATACAGAGGACCATGGAGAACAGAGAACTGAGCTCAGTAGAGCTCACCTGCACCACAACAGACAGGGCTGGTCAGAATGTGAGGGCCTGACAGTTTCCTGCTAAGTTTTAGGAAGGGGAATTTTTCATTCATATAGAATGAGCATAGACTTGTGTGGTGGTGCACGCCTTTAATCCCAGCACTCAGGAGGCAGAGGCAGGAGGATCCCTAAATTGGAGGCCAGTCTGGTCTGTAGAGCAAGTTCTAGGGCACCCAGGACTACACAGAGAAACCCTGACTTAGAAAACCAAAACCTAAACTGAACCAAAAAAATTCGATTAGTTAAACATAAAAGTTCCAATTACTTATCTAGCAAATTGATTTTTTTATTGATTTTTTTTTGTTTTAATGCAGGGAGCTCTGGAAAGCTGTGAACGATGCTTGACAGAAGGCCAGAGCACTGTTGAGTGCGGCTCTCTGATGGCTGTGGCATTGGTATGTGGAGTGTGACAGATGTGCTGTCAGCACTAGCTCTTATCTGGTCCTAGCTATAAAAAGAAGACACAGCTTAAAATGTAAGGAAAGGATCCAGCCAAAGTCAGCAGAGAGCCTCATCAATGTACGGAGCAAAGCCTGTCAGTCCCCGTCCCCAGCCTCCCAGACACTGGAGAACAGTCATCCATCCAGGCATCGCCTCCAGGCTTCTTACGGCACATTTTATCTTTGGCCTCAGTGTCTCAACAGAACTATGGACTGTGGGTCACCTAATAGTACCCCAGAAAATGCTCAAAAATGAAAACGGAAACTCCACAAATGAGAAGATATTGCCTTAACTATGTCAGCTCTCATCTGGGCTCCTCAGTAGAGAGGATGTAATCGGGAACAGAAACTATCTTCAGGGCTAGGGATGCAGCTCAGCTGGCAGAGTGCACAAGGCTGTGGGTTTAATCCCCAGTACCATAAACGGGCTAAGGTGGCTCACACCAGCATCCATCCTAGCACTGAGGAGGTGGAGACGATGTCAGCAGTTCAAAGTCATCCTCCCTCACCTATCTTGGTAAGTTAGCCTGGGCTAGATGAGACTGTATCAAAAAGACAGTATCTTCGAATTACGAACATTTCCTAAGCTCCTTTTGGTTTATTTTACTTGGTACTTTTACTAATTTGTTCACTTAACAGGAAGTGTCACCATAATGTGGCACTTCTAAGGAGGCTGACGATCTTATGAGAGTGGTCTTTCAAGTTTGCAGTTTTGAAGCCATCAACAGTTCTCTCCACATAGCCACTCACCCACCAGCCCTTCTTCCTGTGGCCTGAGAATAGGCCTGGATGAGCCAGCCAGACTATGGTCCTATCCTGTCCCCAAGAGAAAGCTATCCACGCAGTACTAAGATATCTCTTTCAACATGTGCCCTGAGCAATAGTCAACCCAGAGCTTTGGAGCTGGGCTGGATTCAAACTAAAGCAAGCCTCTTCACCTCTCTAAGCCTTGGCTCCATCATTACAAATGGGATTTTAAAATGTTCCTAGGAAATTTAAAGAGGGTTAAAATAAAGAAGCATACACACTCAAGCATAGAGAAGGCATTCAATGTTTGTTTAACTCAACTAAGCCTTGACTATGGCAACAACAAACAGACATCTAAGTTTTCACTAAAGAACAATAAGCCGTCTTTCCCCAAACCAAACTTTTCTGGTAACAATGTCCTCAATTGGAGTCATTCACTGTTCCTTCTATGGCTTAACTTCGGCTTGGGATATGCATGTGAGCTCTACTGGCTTTTTCTCTAAGATGCTCTGCTTTCCCTCACTTTCCACCACTGCTTGCCTCTGGCCACACCCCACCCACCCCGCCCAGCACTAGGGACCAAACCTAGTGCCTCGGGAATGTGAGGCAAGTACCCTCCCTCATCACAAAAGTCTGTCTCCAACCTTCATTTTACCTTTAGTTGGAGACAGTGTCTCACTAAATCAAACTCATTCTGTGGCCCAGGCAGACCTTGCAGTTGCGATCCTCCTGCCTCAGCTTCCCAAGTAGCTGGAATTATAGCCTTGCAACTACCAGGCTTAGCTTTTGTCTCCCAACTAGCCTTTGCAACAGCTAAGCACATCCTTTCTCAGCTCCTGTGACTTCACTGGAAGTGAGATCATGACAGGCTCCTCCATGAAACACTGGAAGCACCACACCATCCAGAGTGAAAATCAGCTCCTTTCCTTGGCTTGGAAACCCTAGAATTGGGGTTAGCAATGGCTTTAGATCAGTTTAGAAGTGCTTGCCCAGCACACACAAAGCCCTGGGTTCCATTTCTAGTGCCACATAAGCTGGCATTGCAGCACACACTAGGAGGAGCAGGAGGCCTAGAAGCTCAAGGTCATCCTCAACTACTAAATAAGTTCCAGGCTACCCTGGGCTACACGAGAATCTGTCTCAGAACAAACAAAACCTCAAGATGACATGACTCCTAGCTAGCGTCAGCCTCTTCATATACTATTCTGTCCCTGCCTACCTCATTTTCTGAACACCAGGCCTTTCCCACTTGGCACCCTCTGTCCTCACAGTCTGCACGTTCCTTGCCTGTATCCATGCAGCTGGCACCTTGTCCTTTAGATCTGGACAGGGCTGTCACCACCTAGCCCTTCCCACTGTCACTTCATACCACATCGGCCTATTTTAGTTATTAACAGCTGTGATGTTTCGCACTTACGTGCACGTGCGATTACTGTGGGTCCCTTTGACGAGCACGCAGATCTGACCTGTCTCTTTACTACTACATCAGTTTGTAGAGGTGTCTGGCACCCGGAAGGTGCTCAGAAGCATCTCTTGACTCAATGAATAGGAAAAACCTAATGGGATTCTGACCTTCAAGTGAGCCCTCTAGTGAACTGCCTACACCTGCAGAAACCAGAACTCAGGTAATGGAGACAAGAACCTAACGGTCATTGGCCATCAAGATGCAGCTGCCTTCTACTGGCAGCGCAAGAGACGTTAGCATGCCAGAAGCCTCTGCAGGCCCACAAGGGAAGGTTAATACCCTCAACGTAGAAAGTAAGGATCAAGTGCCTGAGAGGAAACTGCTGAGTGATTAAGGAGACACGGGGTGGGGTAGGAGTATAAACACACTCTCTTATGTCTCGCTTATATGAACTAGACAGAGTGTGAGGCTAAGCTAAGTTCAGGGGAAGATATGAAGGCTCTTTCGTTGTTCTTTGTTCCCCCAACTAATACTTTTCCTCCAGTCTTCTCCATATGCCAGTCCTCGGTTCCTTGGAGACTGGCTCCTGTATTTCTCGTGTTTTTCCTAGAGCACGGGAACAGGGATGCTCATGTGGGAGGTACCCGAACTGTTACCTTGTGAAAGAGCAGCAGCCACCTTCAGTTGATAGGTTGTGCAGAGCCTATCAACCCATCACAAAGCCCAGACGGGTGACCCGGGCGGGGCTCCCAGGCCCAGACGAAGGAACCTATGGTCAGTGCTAGAAGCACCCATTATCCCTTGGGAGCTAGAAATGCATCAGTGCCGGGCTACCAGCACCCACACTACCCACATCTGGCTTACTTCACCCTCCCCAAACTAGGCAGCAACTTGAGTCCTGCCAAACCCTAGGGCCACCACCTGAGGGGTTCAGGTACTGCCTCTTCTGTGCCTAAAGGCACAAGAAAGAGTGGCATCTGAGAGGGTTACAGCATGACTGTCCGTCTTGGCAAGAGGTATCTCTGTCCTTCTGGTCCCCTGAATAGAGCAGACTGATGATTTCCAGCACAATCTAGAAAGCTCTGTCACACACAGGTTATATATGGGTTTTACAGATCCACTCGGCTGGCCACTCCATTTGTAAAAGACCTCTCCCAAGCCGAAGGAAGAAGCCCGCCTGCACCTCAGATCCCACAAGGGGTTGCATAGCTAGAATTCCACCTGTCAAATAGAGAGTTTTAATTTGGCTTCCTGTGATTATGAATGAAAAGATGAAAGGCAAACTCCCACTAGAATGAGGAAGTCAAACGCCGACAGCCCTGCCCACTTTGTGAAGGAAGTTTTCAGAGAAACAAGGTAATAGAATGTCTGCCTTGTTAGCAGTGACTCCTCAACCTCTCAGGGCTCTGGTTTCCTCATCCTGGGTTTCCCATCACAGAGGCCACCCAGGCAGATCAGATTGGACACAGCCTGGAGTTCAAGCCTTAGCTCTGTCCCGTGTGTAACATCGAATGAGTGGGTGAGTGCTGGGCTTATCTGTAAAGGGAGGAGATAATCCAACTCAGCACGGTTATGAGGAGGCTGTAAGGCCAGGGCCCCGGAAACACTTGTGCATTTGGGGCCTGCTAGGCTTTTCCTTCGCTGGCTCTAAAAGTGCTCTGCATTACAACTCCAGCAGGACAAGCCTGCAAAGACAGAGACTCAAGCACAGACTTTCCTCCTCTTGGGTCAAGATACACAAAACCCCAGATCACTGTTAACATCTATTTAAAGAACTTGCCTGCCAGGCAGTGGTTTCAGATCAGCAGGCACAGTCCCTCAACCACACCCTTGTCCCTCAGAGGGTCTGTCTCCATGGTGCCGAAAGAACAGACCAAGAAAATCCACCTCTCCTACAGACTGAGCTCAGCCAGGGACACAGAGCCTACAGGAAGACTGAAATCACAGGGAGGCATTCTCAACCTCAGATCGCCCATTCATACTTCCATTCAGTGCCTCCCGAATCCGGTGCCTAGGGAGCCACTTGAGAAGACGGGGCCAGGTGTTACCAGAACCTCCCAGGCAGTGAGGACATTTTAGGTGACAAGATCTTCTCAAACTCCTACCATCCAGCCAACCCCAGTCGAACTGGAAGTTCGATGACACTACAGGTAACTTAAAACACAAAGAACCTTCCCCTCCTCATCTGCCAAGAGGACACCTTTCCATCCGTAGGAACGCGAGGGAGATAAGAGTTCCGCGAGGGAGATAAGAGTTCAGGACACTTTTGTCCTTTTTCCTAAAGAAATGGCACTCTTGCTGAGTGATGGCACTGCCAGCCATCTGAGACTTCGGGAACCAAAATCAACTACACGCTGAATCCTTACAGACCCATCCAGGACTCACCCGCTCGCTCACTTCCTGCAGACAGGCCCACACTCGCTCTGAGTCCCATGCTCAGGACCCAGGACGGTGTCTTTCCTGGTGGCAGTCTGATGAAATCTGCACTCAGCTCAGGGCAGGCAAGAGGAAGGCTCGTTCTCTCTTTCTCAATTTCAGTTCTCCACAACTGCTCCCAGGTGTTACAATCCACCAAGTCGCCCTGTTCCTGTTCCTGCTCATTCATTCTCCCTCCTCTCCACACCCCAAGCACCATCAGGCACCAGGCAGGAACACACCTCCAGCTGAGTCACCACCTCCTGTGGCCAAAGGAAATGAGGATGACTGGCTGCACACACCCAGGCAGGCGCTAAGGGACCCAGTGAGTTGTTCTTGGAGCCTGGGAGGTTGGCTCCCTCTAGCATCTGGACAGAGCCTAACATCTAGCCCTGATGTCAGAAAGAACCATCCAGTTATTTTCTTCCATCCTGTGCTGGGTTAAAATCAGCCCTAAGACCAAGCCTCGTCATGGTGGAGAAGCACTACCATACCCATCTACCCGCCTGGTAAAACTCGAGGATTCTTTCAGAACTGCTTGGGAATGGCTAGGGCTCTTTGAGGACAAATATTAACCAGGAAGCTTTCACTCCCAAAAGAGGCAGGAGACAGAAAGGGAAACTAAGATACTGCGGTCACAGAACAGCAGTGCTCTTTCACTGTAACCTACACAGGTCTACAGATCACAAGGTGGGTGACATAGCTCTACGAGGTCGAAGGGGACAGGGAATTGCACGCTGTTACACAGCTGCATTCTAGAGTTGTTGCCATAGTGCTGGCACACGGTAGGAGCTCAAGAAACATACTGAGAAAACAATAAAGGGGATTTTGTTCTCAGTCTATTCAGGATGGCAGTCGGGCAGGTTTTCTAAACTTCCCTACTGCTTTCAGCACTTTGGTGGTGAAACCTGAGTTATTGTCTTTAAACAAAAAAAGCTTTAAAAGCCTTCAAGATTATAAGACAAGGGCTGGAGAGATGGCTCAGTGGTTAAGAGCACTGGTTGCTCTTCCAAAGGACCTGGGTTCAATTCCCAGCACCCACATGGCAGCTCACAACTGTCTGTAACTCCAAGTCCAGAGAATTTAACACCCTTAAACAGATATACATGCAGGCAAAACACCAAGGCACATAAAATATAAATAAATAAATAAAAAGATTATAAGACAATGTGAGTCTGCCACAGCAAAATGAAAGAGTAAGTGACCAGATGAAGGCGAGTCAGGTCCAAAGGAAACTCCAGACCTCCTGAGCATTTCTGGAGTTTAGGTAAGAGCCAGCACTCTCAGGAACTTGTGAAGCCGGTTCCCCTCTACCAAACAGGAGTCCTTTCCCTTCCTACTGACAGAAGGGGCAAATGGCTACCTATTAGCATACCAAAGCGCATGCTGGCCTCCAGGCTCCCTGGGGTCACAAGAACCTGGCTCTTCACCTCTTCCAGCTAACTGGCTTCCCTACCACCAGCTACTCATTCTCCTTATAACCCTGCTATTCTGGCTATGCCTGAGTGTAGACACGTTTTCTCTATTCTCTTTCTCTTGCTGTTTTCCTCTCTCTCACAAAGGCCTTGGGCCATGTCCAGTCTACTTCTTTTTCTTCTAGATGCCTCTGTTTTCTCTCTCTCATATTTACAATATAAACCTTCCCCTTAACCATACTATAGAGTGGTCATGTCATCAATTTATACAAGGAGCTATTACTGGCTGCTGGTGGAGGAAGAGCATTCTTTTTTGAGGGTGCTCTGGGGATGGCCCCAGACCCATCCACATTCAGGCCGCACTAACTGGACTAAGTGGGTTATCCAAACAAACAGCAACAACAAAGACAATAAGTTGGAAGGGTACACAATGGAGGTAATAGAAGGGAGTTGGAAGACAGAAATAGGAAGTAGATATGATCATATTTCATTGTATACATGTATGAAATTCTCAAAAATAAGAGAGAGACCAGGAGTCATTCCCACAATTGTCTTCCCTAACAAAATAGTTTTTAACTACAAAAGAGATTGTAATAATCACAAATCAATTGTTATAAAGACTGAATTAGTTGGGTGGTGATGGCACATACCTTTAATCCCAGCATTCAGGAGGCAGAGACCAACCTGGTCTACACAGTGAGTTCCAGGACAGACAGGGCTACACAGAGAAACCTTGTCTTGAAAAACCAAAACCAAACAAAAAACCTGAATTAGGCTTACAAGCACAAACCCCACATAGTTAATACTTATTTGGTCCTACTGTGTGCTTAGCACTGTGTACTTTGGGAGATAGAGAATGATTACTGCATAACCTGCCTCATGATACAGGCACTCAATCCAACAGGACAGGCAGATGTGGTTATTTGTGCTGTGCACCCAGGTTGGGGCAGGTGTCCAATGTAAACACAAGCGTGACTTCATCTAGAAATCCTGCTGTAAGGACAACGCCCTTGTATGTAGTACTATGTCCATTTCACAAATGAAGAAATCAGAGCAGAAAGCAGCCCAGAGCCTTTCTACAACCTCATGACTAAAACTCAAGTTCTAATTAGTACAAAGTGGGGACTTAGTCTTCTTCCTGCTCACTCTTCAGGCAAAGGCCACCTCTGGCCCCAGTGGGCCAGATGCCAAGGAGCCTGTGAAGGAACAGGAAGTGCCCTAGGCATAGTCATCAGGTACCAGACTTAACCCTCCATCACCAGCAACACCCTGAAAGAGATCAGTGACAGGTATGTGAGAACCAGAAGGGCCACAAAGACTGTTCCCCACTCTGCCCAATGGCCCTACCTCCAAAATCCCTGGTCAGGTTGTTCTTGCTGCCAGATCAGTTGTTCTGGAGCCCAGGTTTCTTCAATTATCTCCCTTCTTCCACCTTGCTTTTGTATCTCACCACTCCATATCCTGTGAGATTAACTGTCCACCAGCTCCAATCACTTGGTCGCTACCACCCCCTGAGTGTCTCCCACTGCCATCTTCCCTGCTACATTCGATGTAACCTTCAAGGTCTCTTTTCTTCCAAGTGGCTCTGCCTGGTCACCTCCAGCCCCTCCGACTCCTGAAGGCTTAAATTACAGTGGTATTCTTCCCAATTCTTATTTGCGTTTCAAAATTTACTCAAGAACTACATATTCCAGAAGGATTATGAACCATAAATCCAAATGCAGTACCAGTATTAAACTCTGGTGGCAAATACTTGGGCCTGTTTGACCCTGTGTCATTACTATTATTTGCATTTACAGATTACTTAGTCATTTAAAATTTTAGGTGGCCAGTGAGACAGCTCAGCTGGTCAAGGCTCTCACCACTGAGCCTGGCTACCTGAGTCCACTCTCTAGGACCTGCACAGTGGAAGAAGAGAACTGATACAAGTTATCCTCTCTCTCTCTCTTTCTCTCTCTCTCTCTCTCTCTCTCTCTCTCTCTCTC
>LOJH01010618.1:5224-17685 GCA_001685095.1 Ellobius talpinus
AGGAAGGTTTTAACTTTAACATAGCAAGATTACATACAACAAAACAATTATCAAGCAAGAATTACAGTTACAATATTTATATCTATTTTATCTTTTATCATAACTAAGGAAAATTATAATTATAATTATAACTATCTATTCTTCAACTCCATCACAGACCCCAGAAGGATATAATATTACCTAAGCTAACAGGAAGTGCATTGTAAGCAACTTACAAAACTCTAGAATTGACAGAGACATCTCACTGTGTGGACAGTCACCCAAAGTTCTTCTGTCACACTGGGGCAGCCATCTTAAGCCTACGGGCCCATAATATTTGGAAGACTTTTCCATGAAGTAGGAAATTTCAAAGACAGTTCTGTCTATATTGGTAGTTTGTCAGTCACTATCTTTTGTGTCCTGTAAAATATCTGGCAGACTCTTTCATGAAGCAGGGACTCTGAAGGACTGTCTCACCTTCTTTAGGCAACTTTAGCAGCCATTTTTCTGCGGGTCCTGCATGTTCAGTTTATGCAGCATACTATCAAGTTTATACAGTTTGTACATCATACCATATCAGTTTATACAGCATACCAGGCAATTGCAATTTCTTGACAAAAATGGCTAACAAACTCCATAAAGGGCCTCTTCATTGTTCATTATCCTCTTGAAGTAAAACAGCACTGCAAGGAACAGATGTGTCTCATTGTCATGAGAAGTTCTTAAATTTCTAAGACATTTAAATGCCATATTCTGTAAGTCTTTGAAAGATTTGAAGAAAGCACAAAAGTATACATAATCTAGATTCTCTGTGTATATTCCATCTTTATGTGGCTTATTTTTCTTGACTCCTTTAGTCTATGACTGTCTTACTGTATTGCTTTAAAGACTTTGTTTTAATTTTAAAGGATTTTCTTTTTTTATAACTCTATACTCTCTTTCTTGTCTCTCCCAAGTCTAAGTCCATTTTTTTAATGTACTGTTTCTCATTTAGAGGTCTTTTATATCTGAATCTGTTCTATTGTGTATCTGTAATCCTTTTCTGACTAGGACCACTTCTTAAAATGCTAAGTGGTGTGGCTAGGACTAAGGCTGCTTTGCCTTTTGACTCTGCCCAGTTCAATATGGCGGAGGTCCATTAAGCACCAGCTTTGCAAGCCATGCTCATAGCCCCATTTCCAGGCACACAGCAGGTCTTTGTTGCCATTAAGCAAGTTTTAGCACTCTGCTCACAAACCCCATTCAAATACTTAATTTCCTGAAAGAGCCAGAGCTGTTTGTGCAACTGGCATGAACCAGGAAGTCCTCCCCTAAAGAGCCATGCAGCCTTTGCTGCCAATGATGGCTGAGTTAGGAAGACCTCTCTTAAAGGAGCCACAGTTCCCCTGTTTGCCACCAGCAAAGAGAGGCCATCCAACAACAACAACAACAAAAAATGTAGCTACCAAGAATCTGTACTCGGCTTCTGTTTTTGTGGGCCTAAAAGTCCTCTTTTTTAAAAAAGCTATTTTAGACTTCATGTGGATGTACATTGATGAACATTGGGCATCATTTTGTATGGTAGAGGCTGCTTTGTTCATAACCAGCCACCCAGACCTGAAATAATCACACAGAAGCTGTTTAATTACAACACTTCTTAGCCACTCACTTAGGCATATTGCTAGGTAGCTCTTATATCTTAAATTAACCCATTTTTATTATCTTATATTTTACCATGAGGCTCATGGTTTACCGGTAAGGTTCTGGCTAGTGCCTCATATCTTTCTCCTTTGGCAGTTACATGGCATCTCCCTGACTCCACCTTCTTTTCTCCTCTATCTCTGCTTCAAATTCCCACTTTGTTCTATTTTACACTGTCATAGGCACAATTAGCTTCTTTATTAACGAATGATAAAAAACCAAAAAACCAAAAAACATATTCACATCATACAGAGGGGAATCCCACATCAGTATCTTATCCTACAATTTTCATTACTATATGAAATACAATGTTGGATATATTTATATGAAAGCCTGCAGTCTTTGTCTTAGCATTTTGTTGACTGTTCAGGCTTACAGTCTTCAAAAATAACTATAATCAGGAATGAAAATGACAGATCCAACTTTATGTTTCTAGTATTTTTCCTAACAAGCAAAGAAGGGGTCTACATCAAATAAAAATTATGAAGTTTTACCTGAAAATAGTTGGTATTTCCTCAAATGTCTTTAAACACTGGTAACCTCTAAAATATGAGATGATTTTAGAATTCCAACTGCATTGGATTCAATCTCTGTGTGTAAAAGGTAGACCAGAACCACAGGGCAGGAAGGATGAAGTAATGGACTGAGGTGAGAATTGCAGATGACCGGAGGCAGACTCCCAGACCTCCTACTGCAGGCCCTGGCAGGGGGAAATACAACTGACACTCACTGCTTATCATGTTTCAAGACCAGAATGTAAAATGAAAACCATTACTACCTCTCAGGATGCAAGGAATGTACAAGAAAGGATTAAATCAATTGGAGATGTTATCTCCATGGGAAAAGGAATTCTAATTAAATTGAAGTCCTTTTAAAAAATAGGCTTGTCTGTTTCAAAAGACTGATAGAGACATATATTTGATGAGTCAAGCTGGTCTTTTCAAGGCCGCACTCTGGTTTCTCTTCTATTTATCCTGTGATTAGAGGGATAAACAGCTCATAAGGGCTTCCTATCTACCAGGTCTAACCAACTGGTCTTAACAGTCACTTCTGGGCTTACAGATAATTCTTGTATCAAATAAGTTGATAAAAGACACTGAGAATTAGTAAGATTGGAATAGGGTCTAACATACTGCATTTGTCAGAGCCTTACAGACCCTACTGCACCCAACATGTGTGGCCAGCTAGGCAAACCTGGAAATATATGGAACTCTCCCCACCTTCAGTTAACAGAAAACATGGCATGCTGTCAGGAGACAAATGCAGCAGTGAAAAAAGAAAACAACTTAGAATTGATTGTAAGGCAACAGGGTATTGTTGAGTCATTTGAGGGCCTGATCCTTTTTTTATTCTAACAGGTGTTTAACACATTTGTTCACATTCTCTGTGGTTCTGATTGCATTGGAGTTGGTGTCAAGTCTGCTCCATGAGCGATCCGATATACAATAATTTTAATGACTTTCATTATGTTTAAGGTATCCTTGCCAGGCCGTAGCATCTTATCTCACATTTAAAGTGATTTGAACACACTAATGAAGGTTAATTGTTCATTGATTAAAGAGATATGAATCACTTTGCTCATTGTGTGAATTTTCTGTCTTAAAGTAAAAATATATTGAGCTTCAGAAGTTCTGGTCTAGGTAGAGTGAAAGCCCCTCTCTACTTGTAAACTGAGAGCCCTCACTTAGTTATTTTTATCCCCAGGTAAGCTGAGAGTCCCCTCTAGCTCTTTTATCCCCAGGAGGGGTGAAAGCCCCTGCCCCCATGTAGAGTGAGAACTCTCTCTAGCTGTCTCATCCCCCAGGTAGAGTGGGAGCCCCCTCTTAGCTGTCTTCTTCCCCAGGGAGTGAGAACCCTTCTCTAGTTTTTCCCGAAGGTAGAGTGTAAACCACAGCTTAGTTGCCTTATACTTCTTGGGGGAAAAAGTCACTAGTTGTCTTTTGACAAAGCTCCCATACAGTGTAGACTAAGTTTCCCATGAGTCCGACTTGGGAAGTTTCATCCTTCAGGAGCACATTAAGCTTCAATAAACAGCAACTTGAATATAGCAGCTTCGCCAAAAAGAAGTAATATTTGCTTTTTACCTAACAGGGAGACTGTGGGACTCTGCCTCAGTCCTCTCATGTCAGGGCATGGTCCTTAGACTTGTAGCATGGCTGGTGTGTTCAGTGTTGTACATGGTGATGGTCCATGTTGGGTGGGTAGAAAGGGCAGGGTAAAGGGGAATAGTGCCTAAGTCATCTGGATTAGTCCTCTTAATTATATATGAAGGAAAGCAACATTTTATGTGACTAACATCTGTATCCATATTTTATCTCTGCCTCTCATAGAAGCCCATGTTTATTTGCTGTGGGAGCTCCTTCTGCTTCTTCAGCCAATAGCCTTTAAGATACCAGCCCACTTGGGTGAGGTCTATTTGGCTTGAAAAAGCAGCAGTAGCTGTGTGTTCCCTCTCTTGCTTCGGACTCTGCTTCCAGATACCAGACTCTTTTCCTGGTCGTGCAGAGGGCTGTTGTTTAGGACAGTGATCTGTAAGTTTTTCCCTTTATATAAATAACCCTTTTATTAATCATAATTCCAAACTGATGTGGGATTGTTTTGTGACTTACTCCTTTAATTATTTAGTTGGGTTCATTGGTTTACCTCAAACAAAAGTAGAGTTTCTTTTTAGAATGTATTTCTTTCTTTCTCCCCCAACTCCCACCCCCAGACGGGATTTCTCTGTGTAGCTTTGGAGCCTACTGGAATTCATTCTGTAGACCAGGCTGTCTTCGAGCTCACAGAGATCCACCTGCCTCTGCCTACTGAGTGCTGGGATTAAAAGCATGCACCACCACCGCCTGGCTAGAATGTATTTCTTAAGAGTCTTCTGTTTGTGTGGAAGGTTCTAGAAAAGTGGGGTTATATGCTGGGGTGGTTTGCATATTTCCCCTGAGGGTCTGTGTATTAGAAACTCCATATCCAGTAGTACTGGTGAGTGATGGTGGGATCTGTGATCTGTGAAAGATGGAGTCAAATGGGAAGACTGGATAATTAATGTAGATCTTGTGGAAGGCCAGTTAGTTCCTATGAGAATGAGTTGTAAGGAGAGATATGATGACCATTTAGTTTCTGGGTTCTTGTTTCACCAAGTGGGTCTTTTTAATTCTTGCTTCTATCATGTGATGCCATCTGTCACAAGGCCTCACAGAGGTTAAACGAATTGATACAACCTCAGAATTTTACCACTCCGAACTGTGAGCTAAATAGATTTCTTTATGCGGTATACAGCTCCAGGTGTCTTCTTGTAGAAAAATAAAATGGGCTGATAGAATAGACATGACCTATGAGAGCTTTATGCAGCCTATGGACAGACTGGCATGGACAACAAGAATCAGGTCATTGCTAAAACCAGGCTAGTCCATTGCTGTCAAAGAACTAGCTGCCAGCCTAGGCCTGCTTCTCACGGGCTTCAACTGTCTCCCTATTTTTCCAGGAAGATTTACATTTTTTCTTTTAGAGTTTTTGTCCCTACGTTATTATTTATCTGGTTGGATGAGCATAAAGCTCCCTGAGTTTGAGTACTGTATCCTTCAATCTCTTTGTGTCTGTGGAGCCCAGATTAAATGTCAGGCATGTGTGCACACTCAATACAAATATACTGACAACTATTATATAAAATTAAATTAATATAAGCATTGATGTAGATTGGAGTCCTAAATCACAGAACTATGATAGGGAAGAAATTCTAAAATTTATTTGGCAAAAAATGAGGAAAGGTTATTGTGGTAGGATAGGTAAGTGGCATGTGATGGTTTTTTTGTTTTTACTATAAATTATCATGACAGCATTGAATAAAATACACAAAGTTCATTGGTTCTTTTGACCATGGGCTTGATGGAAGAGGAAAAGAGGAGAGTTTTTAGCACTTGGCTAACAATTTAAATATCTGCTAAATATTTGAGGATATTACATTTAATCTGTCTGAGAGTCAGTAAAAACAATTATGATGTTTCCCTCATAGAAAACATCATAAGAATATTATATCTTAAGAAGATTAAGCAGTGAAGTGTATAATTAATAAAATTTGAAAAGAAAAAAAAGGAGAGGTTAAAAAGACCACATAGGGCATGATTAAAGTCCAGAGGGGAGGTCTCGGGGAGGGCAGCTTGTCTTCAAAGGCCTCAGATCAGAAGCACAGTCTCAATTTCTTGTTGAGGGCATACTGACAGCTTCAAAAGGCATCCCAATCGCTTCCTAAGTCCCCCAAGGAATCCGAAGCATTTTCCTAAACACTCCAAATCACTTAAGAAAAAATTACTCTTTCCAAATACAGAAGAAAAATTTCAAAGTAGAGACAATAATGTGTTCGCGTACAGAAAAAAAATTGAAGAAACTTTATTTTGTAAAGTTATTTATTTGCTTCCTGAAATAGCCCAGTTCTTTGAAAGTTCACTCCTGTGCAGATGCAGTGGTTTTATGATCTGAAAATTCTTGAGAGTATTCTGTGTTCTACATAGCATGTTCTATTTCAACTTCCTCATTGATTTGGTTTACTTTGAAATAAGATAATAGCCATTGTTTTTAACCTTCTGTGTTATGCTAGTGATAGATTTAATTAGTACTTCAGCAACCCATGGAAACCATCTGCATGCACTCTTCCAATATCCTCTAGTAAGGCACTTTAACAGCTTGCAATAAACAGAGTTAATTTGCTTATTTCTGGTGAGGGGTTCTGCTACTTGTTGATTATTTAGTGATGGATGGACACAATCTACATCCGCACAGAATTTGTCGTCTTGACTGTTAGACTGAAAATAAACAAACAGATAAATGATAAACTTGGACAAGTGATGAAGGGTGGATAAAAGGCTGAGATAGAGCAATGCGGTGTGTGGACAAGCGTGCGAAGAAGGGTCATATCTAGAGAGGTAGTATTTAAGTGGAGGCTAAAGATAGAATGAAATAACCTCACTTATATGGGCTCTTAAGAGACAGCAACCAGCAAAGAAAACAGCCTGTGTGGAAGTCTGAAGTTTGTGTATTTCTAGCTTTACCTATGCATAGAGGTTGAACAGAATTGAACTGCAAATTTAAAAATATTAATTTATAAGGGCCAAGAAAGAGTGAATGAGGAATGACAAGGGATCAGGAATCCTTAGCTTTTCTCACTTCTGGTGGTGAGGGAAAGACACTGAGGACTGGCCATGTACACAATGAATAGCGAGAGCTACAAGAGCTTGTGTAACAAGAAGAAAGTGTGGCCCTCAGCGATGGAGGCATTCTGGAAAAATACAGGCAAGCAGAAGGCTAGCTGAAGGACCACTGTCTTCTCAGTGTTTGGTTTCCTAATTGATTTACTTCTTATTGCCTAAACCCAGCCGGAAGGCAGAAGACAAGGTGGGGGGCTGTTTCTGTAGTCCACTCTACGCACCTCACAGAGTGATGAAGAACGGATAATTAATCAACAGGAGGGCAAGCACCGATCATCTCATCTAGAAAAGTGAGTAGAATTTCTGAGATGATTATATCCTCAACTAAGTAGTTTACAGAATCTCTCAGTCCCATAGTGGGCGGTGCTATTTTGAAGGTGGTAGAGTCTTCAGAAGGAGGGGCTTGGTGGCAGAAACAGGCTATAGATGTGAGACTTGAAGGTTAGACTCACATCTGGTACCATTATGCTTTTTCTCTGCTTCCTGGTTCATACCACACCAGGCTGCTGTGGACTGAGGCCCTCTTACCTCAAAGCCTTTCCTGCCAGGATGGACTGAAATCTTGCTGATACCGGTAACCAAAATAAACTCATTATCTAAGCTGTTTTGGCCCTGTGTTTTGTCACAGCTACAAACAAACCAACACAGGTGTTAGACAGTTTTATAATTTGCTTTTTATTTCGCTTCTCAGGAGTCAGAGAGCAGCCCCACTTGCCTGTATTCCTGCTAACAACAGTTACAGAAATAGAAAATACCCAGTTTTCTTGCTAAATTTATTCAAATAACTTAGGGTTCATTAAAGTTTAAATTTTTTACATGTGGTGATTTTATTTCTGGTCATGAGAGGCTCTTCCTCTCACAGACATTGTCCTCCAGAGAAAACTTGAACACTGAAGAAGGTATGGAAAAATATTTAAGAGTAACAGGGAATTATCGGGAGCAGGCAAAAGCGAAAGGAGATTGCTGAAAGAAAGAAAAAATGGTGGGTACCCCCACATTTTGCTGGCTAGAATAGCTATAATGAGAAAAAGAACATGCTGGCTGAAATTCAGAAGGCCAACCTTCCATGTCCAATAGACCCGAGACTAGAGTTTTAGGTTAGCATAGTAGCTGAGATGGAGGGCAAGGGTCTTGGCAATGAAAGAACCAAAGATGCAGAGCCCTACATTCTCTGAGAAAACTGTGGCAGCCAAATTTCTGTTTGACTCTCCATATTTCTTGGGCTCTAAACAATACAACTAAGGCTAGAGTAACTGACCAGAATTGGCAGCATCTGCCTACCATTAGGAAAAATAGAAATTAGAAGTTGAGTCTATGTAAGTTAACTGCCTGATAAAACAAATAAAATATTCAACAGTATTTGGTGGGATATAACCGAATCCAGAACATCTGCAATAATACATTTCCAACTGTCATAAGTATTTCTTAAAACGCAGGAAATATTAACTGTATTCAATAGAATAGAGAAACCATGAAAGTTATGCCAGCTTCCCAGGTGATAGAATCAGAAACTTATTTTTAGTGCATGCGTATGTGAGCATTGTGTGTGTGTGTTACATTGGTGTGCATGTATGTGGAGACCTCCAGAGTCATCTTCAGAAAGGCTGTCCAACTCCCTTGAGACAAAGTCCATCACTGACCCGAAGCCACGAATCTTCATTTCCACAGTTCTCACTAATTAGATTAGACAGGCTCGTGCGGGAGCCCAGGGTTTCTCCCTCTTCAGAGCTGGCATTAAAAGTGTGCATTTTTATGTCAGCTCTGCAGACTAAACTCAGATCCTTACAGGTTACTAGCAAAGCTACAGGAAGCAATATATTGAAGTAGCTATTTGAATTCAAGCACAAAGCAAAATATGCTTGTGGTAGATACAACGTTCAGAAACACAGAAGGAAGTTGTTTGCAGGCGTTGTGCTGCCGCCNTACAGCAGAAGGAGAAGGGGGTATGTAAGGAGGTGCCCATGCCATGGCTCTTGTAAAGCAGACTGCCTGCAAATCTACCAGTGGTAAAGCACCCAGGAAACAGACTGAGAAATATCAAACAACATATATATATATGCAGTAACTTGAGTGGATATTGTACTGGGTAAAGTATGTGTATCCGGTTGTTCATTTTCATGAATTTTCAGGACAGGTAAAACCTGTATGTACTGAACGGATCAGCATAGTAGTTCCTTCTGCAGGTACTGGTAGTGAAGATTATCTGGAGGGGAACATGAAGGAACTTTCTGCATCTGCTTGGGCTAATCAAATACACAAATTTTCAAGGCTTATAGATTTGTAAACTTAAGATTTGTGGGATTCACAGTATACAAATTTTATCAGAAAAAGAGACACTTTGGTGTATATATACCCAGCTAGTGTTATGCATGTTTTGTTCAAAGAGGATATGCACTGATGCTGTCAATTAACTTTGAAGTATATCAAACAGGACGGGTTGGTATGAGTTGACCTGTAATACACAGAAGTGGCCAAATGACCACTTAGGGTTTTTATGGCTGTGAAGAGACACCATGACCATGGCATTTCTTATAAAGGAAAACATTTAATTGTGGCTGACTTGTCGGTGCAGAGGTTTGGTCCATTATCGTCATGACAAGAAACATGGCAGTGCACAGGCAGACATAGTGCTGGAGAAGGATCGGAGAGTTCTATGTCTGGATCGTCAGGCAGCAGGAAGAGAGAGCAGCAATAGGCCTGGGTTGGGCATTTGAAACCCCAGAGCCCACACTTCCTCCAATAAGGCGACACCTAACTCCGACAAGGCCACACCATTCAAATATATGAGCTATGGAAGCCATTGCTATTCAAACAACCACATGATGTATTAGTAAAAGATGAATGGGTGATCAATATATAACACTTTCAGCTTTTCTGCACTTTTATAACTAAACTTTGGTAAACACCAACAGAATAATTAGAGGAAGTCAAATGCATCCTTCCTTTCAGTTCTAACTTCATCTTTTAGGCCATTTCACAGTGACACGTTGAACTTTGAAGCAGAGGAAAGAAGAATTTCACCTAAGTATAATCATTTGGGGTATTACAAACTAGTGACTCAGCCTATTCCATGGGTGTACTATTATTTAAATTTTTCTTTTATTGTTAAATTATCTTATTTTTATTAGAGTATATTTGTTATAAAACATAGACAACATGTGCAAAAATATGAGTTTCCTTATGACATTCCCATTCACTTATGTTTCTTATGGAGGAGCCTAGATTGTGCATATAACAATAACCGTGTGATTCTGGCCCTTCAGAGTCTGGCTTACTTCACTTACAAGGATGATCTCAAACTCATTCCCTGTCGATAATCTAATGTCCTAATTCTTTGTAGGTTAATAAACTCCACCATGTAGACACTCCATGCTTTCTTTATTCACCTTTTGATGGGCACCTACACTGATTTCCATAATTTGACTTCTTGGAGCAGAACCATAGGGAACAAGGGTGTGCTGGTCCCTTTGTTTTGACCACGTGGAGTTGGTGATGGTGCTGCAGCTGAGTGGCATTTGAACTCCATGGCAAATGTGCATACTCTGAAAGTGAGTCTTCAGCATTTAGAGCTGCTGACCGAAGGAGCACCATACTCACATCTAGGGGTCAGTATCATCTGAAATGGATCTACTCCTTGCAATGCTGAAAGTCTGTAAATGTGCCAATTTACTCACTTCTGATCCTGCATAACCCTGTGGATGTGGTTGCTTCTGAGTTTAAAGCTTATATAATTAATTGGCCTGCAGTAGCATCTGATATAATTGCATCAAACATTTGGTGTTTCTTTACAGTTTTCAACACTAATTCTAAAAGGTAGGATACTCCCTCTTCTGGTCTTCTGCAACCCCCCTTTTTTAAACAGGGTCTTACTCCATAGCTCTGTGCGGCTTGGAGTTCATTATGTAGTACATGCTGGCCTTGGATTCATAGAGATCCACCTGCCTCTGTTGGGATTAAAAGTGTGTGCTGCCGTACCCTGCCTACACTACAAATTGCTCGAGGAGCCTGGTTTACTGGCTGACTGTTGCCAAAAGCATCAACTGAGCAGATCTTCAAGACTGCAATAATCCACTTCTCGTCAATTTCTCTGCAGGCATTTGTTTTCTCCTCAAAGAAATGGTCTTTGAAATAGACCACATAATTGCATTGAAAATATCATGTTTCCATGGTTATTGTGTTAAATGCTTTCATTCACTAACACTATTTTTATTAAAGCTGCAACTCTTTTGGAGAAAATGGTAAGTCAAAGGAGGACAGAAACACAAAAGGATGAACACCCCCCCAGAAATCCTGTTAGCACATCAGCAGGTCAGAAAGCTTCCTGGAAACACGCCAGGTGTCCATTCCCTCGATGTTGCAGGTGGCTAGAGTTGTAACTAGATCCCCCAAAGTCAAGTTAAAAATGTTTCATCTGGAGACCAAAAGTTAAAAACACTGCTAATTATCAGTAGGCTCGGAGTAAGAGCATCCTTTTGGTGAGATGAATTTCAAGCATTTAACAACAACCCAGCAGTTCCTTTTGGTGCAGTTCTTGTTCAAACCAAAGAAAAACAAGACAAGATTTTATTAAGCATGAAGCACTTAAAAAATGACTTCTACTTTGTGTAAAGCTCTGCATCAAAAACAAATGCAGTTAGTTTGTAGTCAAACACAGAAAGGCATGCAAAAGAAATGAATCACATGAACCAACTAAGACATTCTCATGTTCATGAAGACAAGCAAACAAATGAACGCAAAACCTTTGTTCCACTCAAAGTGTAACATTATATTATATCAAGAGAAGACATTTCTTTGTTCTACCTAGCCCATCTCCCTTTGGCTCACTGTGGTCCAGCCTGAGTTCTTCCTAAGTAGGTCACAAATAAGTTATGATGCTGTTCACTTTAACAAGCAGCCAGAGAACAGTCAAAGCAGATCTTCTTGGGAGAGGCTTCTGGGTACCAGTTGGAATCCCAGTAACAGTGGAAGCCTGATGAGTTCTGCTTTATTCTTTACCCCCCACATGAAAAGTACTTAGCCCCAGGTTTGCCTCAGGCCAAAGCCAAGAGGCCATAGCCTAGAGCTCCTGATGGATCCTGGTAGACGTCTGTGCTCCGAGTTGCTTCAGTAAAAGCAGCATGGAACAAATGCGCATCACTTGATGTCTGCTTTTGAAAGCTTGGAGCGAAGATGTTTCTTTGCAGGAAAAAATATTTTTAATTGAAATTATGTTTACAAGGCTAGGTTTTCTCTCTCACCATTTGCGTGTGTTACAACAAACACTAAATATTGTATTGCCTAGAAGGAAGTCAAAAGCAAGCGCCCAGTGTGTCTTAAATAAAATAAGAGGCATGTTCGTTTAGAGATTGTGAGTGATAACTCAATATGAAAATCTGGGTGCGAAGAAATGATCTTGGGAGCCCCTGGGGTAACCTAGAGATCTAGCCCGTGGACAGTCAGCAATCCAGCTAGCTTCTCTCTCCTACCAACGGGGTGTGCCTTGCCTTTTCCCTCTCCTGTCTTTATTCATTTTTCAACAGCCTGCCACATGCACTATGCCAAGTCTCATAGAAAAAAGCCTTCTACACACACACACACACACACACACACACACACACACACACACACACA
>LOJH01010619.1:3809-24587 GCA_001685095.1 Ellobius talpinus
GAGAGAGAGAGAGAGAGAGAGAGAAGGAGAGAGAGGGTGTGGCCCCTGAAGTGAGACTATAAACTCTCAAAGCCCATTCCCAGTGCCAAACTTGCCTCTGGAAGTCTCCACCTACTAAAAGTTCCATAATCTCCCCCAAATAGCACCTCCAACTGGAACACAAGATTTCAAATATCTGAGCCTATGGAGAGATTTCCCATTCAACCATCACAGCTCATATATACATATTTTATTATGGATATATTTCTGTCACATTTTCTTGAAAGTATTTCTTTCTTTATGGAGAGGAAAATGCAGACGTATGAAGACCCAAAACACTTCTCTAATAAAGGATGTCTCTAAGGGAGGGGGTAGAAGAGACTCGACGTAATGGTTTTCAGAAAAACGTTTTTGGGGCTTTCAATTTGGGTTTCCTTTATGACTAATTATATTTTCTATCATAGACAACCTTGTTTATAATCTAGAAGCTACAGAAAGTAGATATTCAGAAAAGAAAAACGTAATCATTTCTACTCTACACATTTTAGACACTCAAAGCTGTCCCAACACACAATTTTCTTACATTAGACAACAGTTGGAGCACAATGTGAATTTCTTCTTTTCTTATGCATTACTTTTTATCCAGGAGAAATACTAGGTGAACACAGAAGGCTGCACTGAGCTAAATAAAGTGTGTGATAGTGCAAAGATTGTGCACACACACGCGTCTCTAACACCCGCCAGCTACCTTCATTCACCATATGTAACAGCCATGTGTTTTAAACCACATGCCTGCCTATCTTGGGCCACACCTTCCATTCTGATTCCAGATTCCCCTCCTTCCACCGTCTCTCATTCACTCCCAGGTTGCTGACACACCTACATCCCCAAGCAAACCCCATGTCTTTTCCATTGTAGTATTATAGTATTTTTAACATGCAAAGCTATACTATTACTTTATTCACTTTTAAAAATGCTTCACGTTGAAATGTGTTGCATTCATTTCTCTCAAGTCCTGTGTGTGTGTGTGTGTGTGTGTGTGTGTGTGTGTGTAAGAGAGAGAGAGATTCCTGCATTTTATGGTGGTTGTTATGTAAGATATTATTCAGAAGTACTTCCCTTCATTGTGTAGACTGTGATTGTTTTAGGATGCAGGCACACCCAGACTTGCACTTGAAGCAAAGTCTACTATTTATATAAAGCTCTTCTTGTCACAAATTTGGAGGAGATTTCTCCAAAGACAGACAGACTAACTAGGCATCACTTCCTAGGGAAGTTTTCAGAAGACAGCCCCAAAGACCAGTGCTCACTTGATTGTCTAGGTTGGCATCTCTAAAACCTTGTGGTAATGGCAGGAGCTCCCTCTAGTACTTCCAGGAAGCATCTTGCAGACTTTTTTCACCCCTTCTTTTACAATGAGATGCAATGAGTGTCAAGCATTCATGGGTTTATCATAGGGCCAGTCACTGAGAACATACCAGTCAGTCTTTCTCTGTGCAGACACTGCCTTTGAGTAACATCCAGATGAGATGCCCCCTTTGACTTCAGTTGCTGCCTTCTACCCTTTGCCAAGGTTACCATGTCCCCTTTCCTTTACTTCAAAGTCTCAAGAATAGCTTTGAGTTTTCTGAATTACACAGAACCTCAGAACTTACATAAAGAATGTATACCTTAAGCAATAAATAGATGGCAATGCTGCTGACGAGAGTCAAGCCAGTTGTCAAGGAGTGACAACTGGCTTGATAGTAAGATAGTAAGCAAGATAGTAAGCAACACCAAGCAGGGAATGGAAGACATTTCAATGCGTCCCTATCACACAAGAGCTCTGCAGTGAATAGAGTCTATTTCTGTGGATATGGACAGGAGCAACTCATCACTTCTGAAAAACATACTTTAGCCCAGTAGTTAAAGACGTGCTGGAGGGTACTCAGGTGTGCAGAGAGGGACAAATCATGTTGGCTGGAAGAATGGATTCATTGTAGATACAGAAAACTACATCTGGTTGGATGGCGTCCTAGAGAAATGTCTCCTGAGTCTTGGAATTAAAGGTGTGTGCCACTACTTCCTGGCCTCTGATCTTCAGGCAAGCTTTGTGAAAGCACAAACAAAATATCACCAGAAGTCTAAACTAGACAATCACACTAAGATTGGATCCTGGGAACAAATCTGTTACGTGTGAACTATAGCTCCATGAATCGGAGTACCAAATATGCAATGTCTAGACAACCTCAAGTCAACTCCAGTATCTACATACTTTGCTTCCCTCTCTTATAGCTAGCTGACCAATCAAGGATGACAGACAAGTAGTTAGTTGCATAAATTGTTGTCAATATTTGTATACTAAAGAGAAATTCACCATCATATCTCTTTCCTTCTGAAATGTATTAGTATCCATTGCTTGAGATCTCAAGCTGTGGTGGGGATATTTATACCACCACAGACATTGGTGCACTTGACACGGAACAGCTCCCCCAACACAAAGAACTGCTTGTGATACATTCCTAAGAATGGTTGCGGGGATTTAATCTTCAAGTGCTTTTTTTCCCCTTGTCCAGAGTATTTAACCAAACTCTCAATACAAGTAGAAGTGTGACAGACAGGAAGTCAACTAAAATATTGAATTTTTTCTCCCCCCCCCCCACTTTACTGAAAATCTTCGATTGTCTTCAGTTTTACCCACAGTGGAACTTTATTTCATTTGCTTAATTCACGTTGGCTATCCGGGCACTCTCTATTAGACAACACACATGACCTCCTAGCTAGGAACTGGACTTCACTGCTGAGGTTTTTTGATATGACAAATGGAGAGGCTGGATATCATGGATGTACTTCTTATCTTTCCAAAATGGTAGTGCATCTCCTATACCCACATTTGCCAACAATTGCATTTGTAGCTTTGCCTTTTGTGCCAAGCATGTAATTATTTGGTTAAAGGGGAGAAAACAGATACACCAAAATACCTCTTTTTAAACCTAACTCAGAAAGGAATAAACATATGTATTTTCCTCACTTAACCTCTGGAAATTTAGTGTCCCACAATTCTGGAGGCGAGAAGTCCCGGATCACAGTGTCCACGCTGCTTCCCTCTGAAGACTGTGAGGGAGAGGCTGTCCTCCCTGGCTGCTGCAGGTTCTCTGGCATCCTCGGAATGCTTGGGCCTCCCCTCCATCACTCTGCCTCCGCCTCTGTCTTCACACCACGTTCTTTCCATTGCTTCTGCTGTTGAGATGTCCTCTCCTGCTAAGGACGTCAGTCACCAAGCTGGGCCACTGTCCGCATTCCCTTTACCTTGATTTATCCATGAAGAACCAATTTCTAAATACATTCCATTCTGAAGTAGCGGGCTGGGACTTGAACATATTTTCTTAAGGGTAGACAGAATTCAACTCATAATATCAGCATAATTAAATTATCACATGTTAATATCAATCTATAAATGTTCTTTGTCAAGCTGGAGGTCTGGCAAGTCAAGTTCCCATCCTTGGGAAGAAGATCTTCCTAGCCATTTCCAGAGAGTACTCAGAATGCCCATCCCTGACTTCCTTCCTCAGCCTTTCATCTGAATCTCCATTGTGCAAGTACAGCTTTGCTTATTTAACAGGGAAGAGAACTTAGCCTGTTGCCTTTCTTTCCTTTTCTTTCCTTTTTGTAGTGCCTGCAAATCTAGAGTGGTTTTTACATGTTTAAAAGCCTGGAAACAAATCAAAAGAAGAATATTTCACGACACATAAAATGATATAAAATTCAAATTTCAGCACCAATAAACAGAGTTTTATTGGCCACCAACCACACTTACTCCTTTGCATATTTCCCATGCCGGCTTTTTTACTGCATAGGAAGGGCTAAGGGGTTGTGAAAGTCTGAGAAGCCTCATATGCTGGTTCTGCCCATTTCCACGTCTAGCTGGCTGACCTCTGCTTTAGGATACTAATTTTGTAAACTAGGCCCCATCCCCACCTGATTTCTGAGGCTCCTGAGTAACCACCCAGCCACCAAGACAGATAAGCAAGGTGCTGCCAATCTTCCTGTTATAAAGAGAGGTCTTCATTCATAAATATTAACGTCCACATGGTTTGGTCTAATCTGTTACTATGAGGAGAACCACACAGCTAATTAGTAGGTATTTAATTAGGAAGCTGCATCAGAGCTGTTGATAGGCATGCTTAATATTCCACTCAGAAAATTCGCTGCTGAGATCAAAGGTGCAAGCGTTAACCACCTCCAGCCTCTGCCTGGCATGGCAGTGGTTTATGTCTGTATTGATAAGCACAGCCTCCACATGTAGCTTTCATCATGGGGTAATTTAGTTTAATTACATTTACTGGGTGTATATTTGATCCTTTCTCTTATTCATTTTCTATTGTTGCCAAAACAAATCTCCACAAATACAGCTGCTTGAACCACCCAACCTTTACCATCTCAGTGTTCTTCAGGTGAGGAGACAGTAGATATGGCTGGCTTCTCGGCTCTGAGTCTAGTGACCTGGAATCAAGATGTCAGCAGGACTACATCCCTTTCTGGAGACTATGGGGAGGGGATTTATTTCCATAGACCTTCATATTTCAGAAAGACTCAGCTCACTGTGACAGTAAAACTGAGGGACACTGTTTCTATGATGGCTTTCAAAGGCATCTCTATTAAAACAGTAGGACTTCCTTCTCTGATGGCCTTCTTCTGTCTTCACATCACCACGTCAGGTCTTCAATTCTTATTCTTTGACATTCAAAAATAGTTATTTGATTAGCAACTAAAATATAATTATATCATTCTGTCCTCCATTTCCTCTCTCAAATCCTTCCCATTCCTGCCTCCACCAAGTACTTTTCAGGTTAGTAGCCTCTTTTTAATTATTTGTTTCTCGATGTTTTTAATTTGTTTTCTTTTTATTCTTCTCTCATATATTATATCCCAACTACAATTTCCCCTTTGCCCTCTACATCAGTCTCTCTTCCCACCTCCCATCTCCCCATGATACCCCCTTTCATCTCCCCTCAGTAAAGAACAGGCCTCCAAGAGACATCAACCAAACATCACATAATATGCTACTGTAAGATAGGCATAGCATCACATCAAGGCTGGACAAGGCTACCCACTAGGAGAAAAAGAGCCACAAAAAAGAGTCAGTGACCACTCCCATTCCCACTGTTAGGCATCCCACAAGAACACCAAATACTCAGCTATAACATATTTTTGGTTTATCAAAACAGGGTTTCTCTGCAGTATCTGGCTGTCCTGGAACTAGCTCTGTAGACCAGGCTGGCATCGAACTCACAGAGATCCGCCTTCCTCTGCCTCCCAAGTGCTGAGATTAGAGGCAGGTTCCACCACTGCCTAGCTCTCTTTTTAATTATTATTGTAACATATAAATATATGTGTGTGGATAAATATATAATCAGATGAGTCTATTTAGTGTTGCTTGTATATTTGTATGTGTGTATATTTGTATGTGTATGTATATTTGTATGTGTGTGTATATTTAGTGCTAAACATTTGGGATTAGATAACCAGCTGGGGAGCTCATCCTTGAGGAAGACATTCTCCCTTTCTAATAAGTTGTTAATTGTTATAGGTCTTGGTCTTAGGTGGGGTTTTGTGAGATTTGCCCCATCCACATTGGCATGTCGTCTGGTGTTGTCACTGTGTCTTGTTTAGGCAGTAATATTGAGGAGATCTCAGGGGTATAGTCTCCATGTCATATCTAGGAGACGTAATTTCACGGCTGCCTTCCTGGGTCTCTAGCTCTTAGGCCTTTCTGCCCCTTCTTCTGCAGGGTTTCCTGAGTCTTAGGTGTAGGGCTTGTAATGTAGACGTATCAATTTGGGGTTGGGTATCCCATGGTCATTTTTTCTTTCTATTTTATTCAGTTGGGGTTTTCTGTAATGGTATTCATTCTTTCAGTGGAAAGAGAGACGTCTTTGAAACAAGAGCTATATGTGCGTGTGGATAGAAGGATAAGTATTTAGAATGCAGGTGGGAACTATACTGGTTTAGGAAAGTGGAGGCAGTGGGTTCTTCTCTAAGGTCCATGACCATACTAACCATAAGCAGTTGGCTCGGTTTAAAGTACCAGGATTGATTTCCTTCCTGTCAAATGGATCTTGCTGTTACCACTAAGACATAATTCCTAGTAATGTACCTTCAGATCTATTTTGCCCTGCTAGCCATTTTTGAGATTCGCAGGCATCACAGATAGTTAGGACTGTTTACTACATTCCTCTCCTGACAGCTTTTATACTACCTCCTGGTAGTATGAAAGCAAGTCCTCAGGGAGGAGGCTTTTAGCTCAGATCCATCTCTGAATCCTGTGTCCAAAGTGTATGGTGTCTTAAGCAACAGAGACTTACCTTTAGCCTCTGGGAAGCAACCAAGGGCAACAGAAATAGCCTATATTGTTTGGGGGTCTCTTGACCAATGACTTAAAAGGAATTTCTCATACCTGATACTAGGGTTTTTGTTAAACAGTCCATAGCTTTGTTAGACAGTTCATATCATTATGAATATATAATGTACAATTTAAAGTAAATATAAAACAATGATTCCCCATGTTGTTTTAAAACATCATTAGTACTCTTTATCTCTCCTTCCTTCCTCTCCTGTGTTGGTCTCCTTCCTTTTCTCCAATTGACTCCCCATTTCACAACACATATATCTTGTTATTCCCCCTCTAGATCTTTTTGGTGGTTTGAAAAAAAAATGGTCCCGAAAGGAACTGGCACTAATAGGAGGTGTGGCCTTGTTGGAGGAAGTGTGTCATTGCGGTGGTGTGCTTTATGGTTTTTTTTTTTGCTTAAGTGTGACTCTTTCACTTAGTGTGACTATCAGTTGACTGTCTGTTGCCTACAAGATGTAGCACTCTTAGCTACTCCAGCACCACATCTCCATGCTCTCCTTCAAGATGATAATGGACTGAACCTCTGAAACTGTAAGCAAGCCACCACAATTATAAATGTTTTCTTTGTAAGAGTTGCCATGGTAATGGTGTCTCTTCACAGAAATAGAAAACACTAACTAAAATAAAAGTTTGTACAAGGGACTGGGATATTGCTGTGATAGGCCTGACCATGTTTTTATTTGGATGAATTTGGACTTTGATACTTTGGGTTTGGAAAGCAGTGGATGCTTTAAGTACTGCTGTATGAGCCATCCTAGTAGGAGCAAGGAAGACAGTGGTGCTGAGTGTGATTTAATGAACTGTGTTGATCAAGAGATTGTGTCTAGACACTGGTCTTGTGATATTTTGATGAAAAACGTGACTGCCTTTTGCCCTTGTCCAAAAAGTCTGCCTGAGGCTAATGTGAAGAATTTTGGATTAATTCTATTGGCAGAGGAAATCTCAAAACAGCCTAGTATAGGTTCTGTCATGTGATGTTTAGTGCTAACTCTAATGAAGATTTTATAATGAAAAGGAACAAACTGGGTAGGGTAAATTACAAAATGAAAAAGAATACAAGGAATTGGAATAGAGCTATAAGCTAAATTCTGTGTTCAAAGAGGTAAATGGATTTAAAAAAATGGAATAAAAGGAATGGTGACCTCAGGGCAAGATCCCATCCAACTAAGTTTCCAACTTGTAGAAAGGAACTAAAGAAAATCTTATAACAGGATCTGGTGGGGTACACCTTTAATTGTAGCGCGCAAGCAGAGGCTGATGGATCTCTTGAGTTTGAGACTAGACTTGCCTACAGAGCAAGTTTTAGGACAGCCAAACTTAGGCAGTGAAAGATAGAACGCTGGTGGAGGTATAAATGAAAGAAGGGGCCATTTCATCCCTGGCAAGCAGCAGAACTTGGTAGCTTTGACCATATGTTTCTAGATTTAGAGTTAGGAACAGAAGAAATGAGCTATGGAATTAATCCCCTGAAGCCATGTGTTTAGGGCATCCCTGAATGGAGGCCTAGAAGAGAGATCATTGTGTGAATCTGTGAAGGTGTAGGAAAAAGAAGTATATTGCCATCAACAGAGCTGAATGGAGTTGAAGATACGGAGAGTGAAATAAATTTGAGACTATTATAGACCATAGGGACTTTTGAAGTTGGACTGAATGCATTTTTGCATTATGATATGGCTATAATCCTTTGAGGGCCTGGGAGTGGAGTGTCGTAGTTTAAAAGAAACTGGTTTCCAATGGAAATGGCACTATTAGGAGGTGTGGCCTTGTTGGAGGAAGTGTGCCACTATGGGGGTGGGTGTTGCGGTCTCTCTTGGTCAAACTTCCCTCGGTGTGATTGTCAGTAAAATTCCCATTGCCTGTAAGATGTAGCACTCTCAGCTGCTCCAGCACGCATCTGCCTGCACTCTGCCATGCTCCCCATAGGGATGACAAAGGGCTGAACCTCTGAAACTGTAAGCAAGCCACCTCAGTTAAATGTTTTCTTTCACATGCGTTATCATGGTCATGGTGTCTCTTCATAGCAGTAGAAAACCCTAACTGAGACCATCTCCCTCTGCATGATCTTATTTCCTTCATCCTGGTTTCTGCGGTGATTCCATGTTATATATTCACATTTGAGGACTTGGAGCTAGGAGCTGCAGATGAGATGGAACATCCAATATTTGTCTTTCTTAATATGTGTTACCTAACTCAACATAATCCTTTCAAGTTTCATTCATTTACTTGCAAGTTTCATGATTTTATTTTGCTTTAGAGTCAAGAGTATTCTGTGGTGTGTATATGTTACATTTGCATTATCCATTCTTTGGTTGGAAGGCATTTAGGTTGTTTCCACTTCCTAGCTATTGTGAACAGAGCAGTAATGAACATAGATGAGCAAGTATCTGTAGACTAGGGTGCTGATTTTTTTAGGTCAAGGAGTGGTAGAGTTGGGTTATATGGTAGACTTACTTTTATCTTTATGAGGGTTTTTTTCCACAAATTAGCTGTACCAGTTTGTAGTTCCACCAATGGTGAATGAGGGTTCCCTTTTCTCACCAGCATGTGTTGGCCGTTGTTTCCTTGATCTTAGCTGTTCTGAATAGGGTAAGATGAAATCTCAAAGTACTCTTCATTTTTATTTTCCCAATTGCTAATGATGTTGAACACTTTTTGATATATATCTTAGCCATTCTTACTGCTTCTTTTGATAACTCTTTGTTCAGATCTATAGCCCATTTTTATTTGGCCATTTGTTTTCTTGATTCATTGGTTTGTTGTTCTTTATATATTTCTGATATTAATCCTCTCTCAGATGTATAGCTGGCACTTTGTGGTTTCCTCTTTACTCAATTGATTGTTTCCTTTTCTGTACAAAAGCCTCTTAGTTGTCAATTATTGACCTTAATTCCTGGGCAGATGGAATTCTATTTAGAAAGTCCTTTCTTACATCTTTTAGGATACTGCCAGTGTTTTCTTCAGATGCTTATGATGTGCTCTTTTCTACCCCTAGCTGAAAGGAAGTACATTTTTGTTGTTATTGTTGGGGTGTGTGTGTGTGTGTGTGTGTGTGTGTTTGTGTGTTTGAGGCACGGTCTTGCTATATAGCCCAAACTGGGATTGAATTTATGGTAATCTTCTTGACTCAGCATCCTGAATGCTGGAATTGCAGGTATGTTCCACTACAGGTGGATTTAGGACTATGGTACCCATAGGCTCATATATTTGAACATTTGCTTCCCAGTTGGTGGACTGTTTAGGAAGGATTTAGAAGGTGTGGCCTTGTTGGAGGAGGTTTGTCATTGGGGGTGTGAAAACCTACACCAGTTCTAGTCTTGTTCACTCTTCCTTCTGATAAAGACAAGCTCTCAGCTACTGCTCCAGCACCATGCCTGCCTGCCTGCTTGCCATCATGTTTCCCATCATGATGGTTATGGACTAAGCCTCTGAAAGTGTAAACAAGTTCCAATTTAAATGCTATTCTTTTATAAGCTGCCTTTGTCATAGTAGCTCCTTATAGCAACAAAACAGTGTCTAAGGCAAAAATATTGCTTTTAAGAGCTCATTGATTAAGGTGAACTCTTTCAAATAACTTACTGAAGTCTCTCTATATTAAAGTAGAAATCTTTAATGTATCTTCAAAGTCCCATAGGTCATGAAATTTAGCATGTTCAGGTTTTGAGAATTAGAAAGTGGGTATCTGCTATGGTTTCTGTGCCATAGTCTTTTCTTAATCTTCATCTTCTCTGTGTCTTTCTTTTTATTTTTATTATATTTAACTTCACCTATTTGTGAGTGCATGTATGTGTGTACCTTTCCCTATGTGTGTGCATGTGGTGTATGCCCAGTGGGTTGTAGGGTATTTAACTTGCTCCTCCAGAGATGGTCCTAGACAGTAGTTTGTGTGCTTTCTGTTGCCCACACTTTCTCTCCTGAAGTCAAAAGCCAGAAGTCACACCAGAAAGCATGGCATTCTTTGAAGTTTGGAACACATCCATTTACTCATGATTATTCAACTGCGGATCCACTGCTGTCTTGTCGCATACTCTCCTGTTTCCTACCACCTCTCTAAATCTGGTTTATTCCCTGGTTTAGAGGAGTTCTTGGACTTAAGCCAAGTATGAAAAAACTCGAGGCATACTGAAAAGCTTGGCTCAGTTATAACTACATTTAACAAGTCTTAGATCAGCAAAGTACGTTTCCCAGGGAGAGCGGATCAGAATGGGGAGCTGGAATTTTCTGCCCCTCAGGTAGGGTAGGGCTTCCTCAGCTCTTACAGGACACACATTAGCATTCGAGTGCAGATCCGGATCTGAGTTGGGGCAGGAGTTCCATAAGCATCACCACATCAGACAGTGTAGTCGCCACATAGCCATGGGCTATGGTTAGAGTGATGAGAATTTGGACTATAAATGAATTGAACAGGTTTCTCCTCAAAGGGGTTACTTATTTATTTGTTTGTTTGAAACAGGGTTTCTCTGTGTAACCGCCCTAACTATCCTGGAACTCACTCTGTAGACCAGGCTGGTCTCTAACTCACAGAGATCTTCTTGCCTCTGCCTCCCTAGTACTGGGATTAAAGGCAAGTGTCACTCCACCTGGCTAGGCTTGGTGCCTATTTTCTGCCTTGATGTTCACATTTAAGTATAGTCTTAATTATGTTACAGTCCCTAAGCTGAATAACTGTGAAGAATGCCATTAGTTCCAATAATGCAAGATCTAATTAGAGAGAATAATATGTTTATAAAGGATACAAGCTAAGATTTTAATCCAAGTAGAATTTTGATGATGGGGCTACCATAAGGAAGATAATTTATTTAAAATGTGTTAAGCATAATTGGAGAATGAAACAATGCAGTCTAATGAACTATGTTGATAGACAGGCTTTAGAGTGTTCTTCTATATCTCTTTGATGACACCCAGAGTTCTCTGAGAAGCCCTGAGAAAATGTGTGATCACTTTCATATTAGGAGTTTGTTGTCTAAAGTGTATAAAACTGAAATCTCAGTATTTACGTAACTGCCCTCAGGTTTGGTCTGAACACATATAGCAGGGTCCACTTTCAGACACAGGAGTAAACAATCCCTTCACAGTACTTTCTGATATTTAATGGTTGATGTGGGGGCTGGGGATCCCTTGGAGGCTGGTTTCCTGTCTGAAACCTTGATTCTGTGCAACTTGGTGAATCTGGACCCAAAGAATGCTCCTCTTCCTGCCTTGAAAGTCAGCTTCAAATAATGAAGGAAGGTAGATAGAGGTGATAGATAAGAGGCTGGAGTCAGGCTTGGCACACCTCAGAGATAAAGGACAGGAGAGAGCCATCAGCACAATGTAATCCAATTCATGGAAGACTCTAAATCGTCAAGATTAGGTTTGGACAAAATAGAGGTATTATCTTCCTGGTAACTTGCCAATCCTGTCACTAACTGATTCTCTCTTATTGACTGGAAAGGTCCCAAAGGAACTCCGTGTGATCCTTTCTTGGAATAGGGAGCCCAGCTGAGTGATGAGTGCCCTTGTTGTTGTTGGTGTATTTCACCATGTGAACGTGAGCCGTGTACCTCTTCCTCCACTGTGTTGGATCTACCTCAAGGTTCATCAGGTATTCATCTGCTGGCTCTACAGGATGGAGGTTCCAGAAACACTCATGAAGACATAGTTATGTTTACCAATGGGGAACAAAGGGAAATTTCTATTGGGGTAGTAGATGTAAAGGAGAAAAGGCAGAGTCTATATCAATAGAGAGTTCAATGTATAACCATCTTCCAGCTGTTGTTCTTGAGGTAGGAAGTATCTTCTAATATGTCTTCTCCACGGCATGGTCATGCCCATGGAAAGCTTTAGAGAAGTGTTCTGCTTTGACACCAGTGTTGCTACCTCCTATTTGTGACACAGTTAGATTTCCTTATCTATATGTCAGGATTATTTGGTTACTTCTAAGGGTTCTCATCAACTTGAATGTGTTTGTACTTCTGGAGGGATTAGAACAGTGCCTGGCACAGGTGTAAATTCACTGAAGGCTTTTCCCATCCCTACTTCTGGAAGTTCTCTGGATGTCAGAGAGCAATCAATGATGTGGGAATGTTCATTTCATATGGTGTACGGATTTGTGGCCCATCACACTGGATGTTCGGTTCATACTCCATGTGTTGATTGGCTCATCACACAGGGTGTTCAGTTCATACTCTGTGTATGAATTGTGGCCCATCACACAGGACTTTTAGTTTACACACTGTGTATGGGTTGTGGCCCATCACACAGGATGTTCCTTTCACACACTGTGTATGGGTTGTGGACCATCACACAGAAGCTCTGCAGCTCTGTCTGCTGATCAGGCTAGGTAGCACCTCTTCTTTTGGATATAGTTAAGCTAAAAAATTGTTAACGTATGAGTCTGGTGGTGAGTTTTCACTTGGGAAGAGATGGCTGAGGAACAAGTTACTACAGCGAGCATGCTTCCTTAAAAGTTATTAAGTATTAATTTAAAGGCAAGAAAATGTGATAGCAGGCAAATGAACTTTTTATCTAAATTAGAAATCTATTTGCAGATGCGTATTCGTTATGAAGCATTGAGAGGATGCTGTCTTTCTCCTGTTATCTCAGATCCTTTCCTTTTGATTAGATCAGGTTATAGTCAGGAGAGCAGCATTTAGAGAGCATTCATTATATTCACTGGGTCTCATCAGTCCTCACCACATTCAGGCAGTATTTTGGTGGATAATATCCCATTTCCCATTATACTAAAGCTGGGAAATCTGGAGCTCAGAGAGGTTAAGTAACATGCCTTCTATCCTAGAGAACTAAGAAGCTGCTGCATGGCAGTATAGAACGTTGCTCTCTTTGATATCAAACCATGCCGTTTATTCTTTGATGCTTCCCTTCCATAAATAGGTTAAATCTCTTTACGTCTCAAAACAATTTTTACCATGACCAATTATAGAAGATCAAACCTTAGATTTGTTTCAAAGTACGAAGTAAGGAGATCAATGAGAATGAATAGGGAGTCACAAAAACAGGGCTGAAGAGCTGTGGAGATGGCTCAGTGGGGAAAATGTTTGCCACACAAGCATAAGTCCTTGAGTTTGGACCTTCAACAGCTACTTAGAAAGCCACACTAGGCAGCATGCACTTTAATCCCCGGATGCTGAGGTGGAAACAGAAAGGTCTCACTGGCTAGCTGACCTAACTAAATCAGCTAGCTTGGGGGCGTTAAGACACCTTGTCTCAAACATCAAGGTGACTGGTACCTGAGGAATGACACCCAAAGTTGACCTCTGGCATCTACAGGATACATGGTGTACAAACACACATACATGGCGTACATACAGACACACATACATAGTGTACACACACATACATGGCATACATACAGACACACATACATGGTATCCACACACGTACACTGGCACCACACACACACACACACACAGCTTGCTGTCAAGGAATTTCACAACCTCCCATGCAAACATACAATGAATGAAAGCAGAGTGGATACTCAGAAGGCCTCTGGAAAGCCATGGCTGAGGTGATCTGAAAGGGAATGAAGAAGAAATAACACAAACAAGCTGTGGAATGCAGAGAAAATGAAGGGCAAAGGTTGGTCAGATGTTGATAATTCCTTTCTTCCCCCTCCCACCTCCAGCCCCGGACAGTTCTGAGATCGTCCACTCAATCTTCTTGTCTCACCTGAAAGATAGGAAAATAATAATGATGATGCCAAGCTCATATCATTGCAAAGACTGGGGAGGAAAATGAACAGGAAGCACACATTAGGGCTTGTATTCACTGCAGTGAGAATTATCCCTTTTAAGAGTGAACATGACTAACATATGAGACAAATATTTATGGAGATGTCAGGGGAAACTTGCTAACTTGAATAATTAGTATGCAAAGATGAACTATCCTTTACCCACAGTCCCAGGCCCATTCTCAGTGTTTCCCATTCTGTAAGGGAATGTCTCATGGCCTTTGGAACACTGCTCTGTAACGTCTTTTTTCACTGTTTGCTTTCACGGTACACGAAGGCAGAAGCAAACACTCCCACATTTTCATCTGTAGATAGACGGAAACTTTTGTATAAAAATGTGGTCACCCAACATGAACTTAAGCTTTTTGTTCTTAAATCCTGAGAAGCCATTTCTACCAAGGACATCTGCCACTCGGCTTAAACAACGCTGCTGCTTATTTGACCTCTTTGCACAACAGCTGTGGAGATGTTCTCAGTTCAGGAAAGCCAGCCTTACAGCAGCTGAGTTATTTGAATGGGCATTTCTGATTGTACAGTTTCCTTGGATACAACAAACATATTTTCAAGCCGGTCTTACAATCATAACTGCTCTTTAAATTCTGACTCCTAGACAGACACAAGTTGACAGCATCCTCAAGCTCCTAGGAATTTTGATTCTAATCATTTCATAACCTTTTATAAGAAGGAAAATCTCAGAAGTCACTCAATGCCATCCTCGTCACATTACAGGGGAGGGGACAAGCCACGGTAGAGTGTATGAATACATGGTAGAGTTCAAGAATAGCCTGGAACTTTCTCCTTATAGGTTTCAATTTGTAAATAGAAAAATGCCAAGTAAAAGTTCTTGCTTTTAGAGGTTAAAAGCCTGAAGTGTGTCCAAGGACTTCAGCCAACAGCAAACCCATCACCAACTTGTATGGATAGTACTTTGCCGAATTCTTGTTAATGGCTACCACGCATGTTCAGTGTTCCCCTTCCTTCACCTAATAATTTCAGACTGAAAATATGAAATGGATTTTCAATTTCAAAAGCATCACATTAGCAAATGCATCATAATAGAGAAGAAGGAAATGGGCCCTTGGCCTCTTGACTGATAAGTGAGTCTTTAGCCCAGCTTGGGCTTCTAACTGTGAGTCTTCCGGGTTTGACCTAAGGCTCTCCATAGCACATTGGGAAGGCACAGAAATATCATATGACCAGCAGGGCATCCACCGCTTAGATACCTACAAGACAAGGTTTTTGGCTGATTATTTGCTCCTTGAGCTTTTGGCAGAGAAACACATTTTCAGCTCTCCTGCACTCGTTTTTAAGTTGAATACATTTTCTTTCCTTGATTTTATTAGTCCATATCTCCGGCTATTGCTCTTTGGCTGATAAGGCTCACAATTTGTCCTATTTCCTGTCTCTCTCCCAGATATTCCACTGAATTAACTCTCCTTGGAGGAATGTGCCTCTTCTCTAAACCAACCTGTGCTGGGTGCCAGATCTGTGACTTCATCCTAGTTTGGCACCTCAGGCTCTGGTTGGCTGAGGAGCTCAGTCACTGGACCTTCTTCTGCTTGTTCTCAATAGTGACCTGGGCATATTGGAAAAGCCAGGGCTGCACTGCAGACCAGTTAAAACACGATTTCACAAGAGAGGTCTTGGCATCGGTCAATGTTTTAAACTACCTAAGATAATCTGATGTGAAGTGTTCAACCTACTCACTTAGAATTTTCCTGAAACACAGAAACAACTGGAATATAGAAATAAGGAGTGGAAATCCACAGGGAAGGCCAAACAGCTGACATAGTGTTGATCAAAGGAGAACAGCTAGCAGAGAAGGTACGACCAGCTGTCCATCCTGGGTTTACTTCCTGTCTCTTCAAGAAATTGATTGATGCATCCTCGCATGTCTAATCTTATAGCCCTCAGGTGGCATAAGGGTGGCCCTGACACAAGATAAAGGGTAAAACATAGCATGTGCCTTATTAAACTACTAAGGACTGTTTTTTACTTCTTGGGTCATCTTATCATTTATCAAAATCCTTGTGGTAAACTGCAGTAATGGAAACGTGTCTCTGTCCATTAGAACCTACATTGCAAGAGCTAAATATGTGCCCATAAAATAAATGAACCTGGGAAGACCAAGTGAATAAATAGAAGAATTGTACCCTCCGGCCTATCCTCTGGTTTATTGTTTCTTCTATTGTCAGCCAGTGATCTGATGTCAGGATGTGTAAACTAACTCATGTTTTATCGGAATTCCTAAGCTACGTTTCTTAAAATAGCTGAGGAAAGGCAACTTAATGCAGGAAGGGTTTGTTTTGGCTTGTAAGTCAAGAAAGGATACTGTCCATCTCGGAAGGAAGATGTGGCATTAGGAGTGTGGGGCATCTGGGCACATTGTATCTTCAGTCAAGAAACAGCCATGGATAGAAAATGGGGCTGGACTCTAAGACCTCAAGATGTCCCTCTGCAGCAACTCACTTCCTTCAGCAAGGCCTCACCACCCTTCCACAACCTTCCAAAGGGGCCCTGCCCAATGGGGCCCAAGTACTCAAACATCTAAGCCTATGGGGAATATTCCACATTCAATTCACAGCACAGGCCAGTGCTACCAAGAAATACTGTGTCAAAGAAGGGGAAAAAACACTTCATTTAAAAAATTGATTATTAAACTCACAAAATCATCTTCTAGATAGAAAAACCCATAATACAACTCATAGTAAAAATATATTGAGGAAAAAAGAGTTTAATTACCACATCTACATTGCTAATATTACATTATAATTGACATTAATGTGGACTAATTGACTCCACGATTTTGATGAAAAATGCCATCTTTCTAAATATAAGATTTGTAATGGTGCTGTCAGCTAATCAGTTAATTCGGTCTTATATTGCAAATCACTCTGGCTGGCCAGTGTTCTGTAGAAGAATAAAAGAACAGTACCACTTCCGTGCCCCCCAGGTCTAACTTTGTGCAATAGTGGGGAGTGTTTTTCATTCATTATAGCCCTCAGGTGGGCATGGGTGAGCCAGGGAACACATGCATGGGTGGGGGGAGCAGGTAAAGGTACAATGATGATTTGGAAAGAAACAAAAAGTGCAGGAAATTAGGCAGCAGCTAACTTGATAAATAAATTATTGAGGAAATCTATCCAATTCCCTTTCCCGAGGAAACATTTCCCCTTTAAGTATTCATAGATCAACATATCACACATACATAGTAATTTGAGGTGCACATTTTATTGGCTCTGATTCTACTGACTACGGTAGACTTTTTTTTTGGCTTTTCAAGATAGGGTTTCTCTGTACCTTTGGAGCCTGTCCTGGAACTAGCTCTTGTAGACCACGCTGGCCTCAAACTCANAATTCATTTTCTTACACTCACGGTACTGTTTTGGAAAGCACTTTCCAGGATAAGCTTGCTTTCCTGTAGCTATACAGATGAGTTAAATCAAGCCCTAGAATTAGTCCCTCACCATCCACTCAAGGGAAGGATATACATTATCTGCTTCTGTACCAGACAAAAGAAATGGCCATTCTAGATGGCCTGGCTTGCACTGCTTTTTTCTTTTGCTCTGTTAATCTCTTATTTTAGTGTTCCCATTCTTTTAAGCTTTTTTTTTAATATAATGCGAAATTAAACACCAGTGAAGTCAGATACTCGTGGCTGTCCTGAAGTCATTCAGTGTGTAATGACTGAGCACAAGAACCGTGTGACTGGACTGTAGAGACACAGACCGTGACACTGCCTCTTGCTACCAGTGTGACTTTGAGTAGTCTGGCCACCTAAGACTCAGGCACCTCTGTGCAGTGCCTGTATATCTTCCCTATCTATCTCACTGGGTAATGATGGCATGACTGATGTGGTATACATACGTGCTGGGGCAAAAGAGCAGTTAAGTTGGTGCTAAAGGCTCACCATGTTGCAAGGTGTTTCCTGGGAAGCTATGTCATCTCTGCCCACTTACCTCCCTCCACTGAAAACACTTGTTGAACCCGTTGGCACTGAACATTCTTGCCCCTCACACATAATGAGCTCAGAATTTGAGCTGAAGCCTTAAGTTGGAGAAAGTAAGATGAGTTAAGAAGAGGGAAAAAGAGGTGACTTCATGGCTCAGTCTGATCATCTCTAACTGATTGTGACCATGGAGCACTGGCAATGTCATATGATTTTATAACCTAGTTCTGAAAAAGAAAATATAAAATGTCTTACTGATACCTTTGTGTTGTGTATTGAACTAATAAAAATTTGGATGAATTGTCCCAAATAAAGTCTACTGTTGTAATTAGTTTCATCTATTTCTTTGTGGTTCTTTTTTATAGGAAAAAATGGTAACTATTAGTAAATTTTCAATCATGCACTGATTTGCATACTTCTACTAGACAGTGGCATCTAAAGATGGCATAGCCCATAGGTTTTGTTCTTTGTTTTTTGGTTTGTTGTTTTAAAGAGAGAGATGAGGAGTGGCCATGGTATGTGTGTAGAGAGAACTTATCATCTAGATATAGCAGACAGCACTAAAAATCCACAATCCTGTTTAAGACTGGACCCCGAGCCTGGGGGCTTTGTAGTCTGTGTCATTTGTGTGCAGTAGTGTCCGCTTAGGACGGCAAGTTTCAACAGCAACGAGTTTTCACGGAAAATCCAACTGAAGTCGACAGCAGTCTTCCTCACCAGTTCTCAGAACTTACTGGAACTATTAGCCCTCTTCTGCAAATTCAGACATCAGAATACCAAAGAAAAGTAAAATACTTGCTGCTGCTTCTGAAGTCTTCACAGACTTTTTGTTCAAAGAAAAGGATTTCGATGGCTCCACGGTCTTTTGGCCAAAAAGAATCGAGATGTGGTTTTTGAAGTACTTTGTTGTAATAATACAAGATGGAGAGGGCTCAAAACCTGACTTTTTAAAGGCATGTTTTTCAAGCTTTTAGCTTTGTCAAGAAATAGCTGTTTTGACTTTGGGATAGATGTCTTTCGAGACTGCCAAGGAAAAGAAATAAAATTTCAGCTGCTCTATTTGCACTTTATTTCCCCTTTCGTTTATACCAGCCTTGAAGGAGCTGTTTCACCCTGTGGTTTGAGATGACACAGTCACAGCAACTGAGATGCCACACAATGGGTAACCACCACATGCCCTTTCCACACAAAGCCAGACCCTAAACACTATCTTTCACCTTCACTTTTAGAAATAAAAATGGGAAGGATCAGAATAAAGCTGAGAAAAGAAGGTAGCCATTGTTGTGTTTTGTTTTCTGTGCAGGGAATTGTTCTAGAAATCACCACGGGAAATTGAAATGTGTGATGGGCCACAGCTCCTTGCTATTTGACTTAGGTGTAGAGCACTGGCTTCCTGATCATCCCAGGATATTGGTAACTTTATGGAGTGAGTACCTCTTATCCTGCGCCCATCTGAGTAAGTTTGCTTTCCTTCCTGACATTTTTGCATGGCTGTTTCCTATAATGGCCTAAGATCCCACATGTGGCCTAAGGAGAAACATTACCCATATCTCTATATCTAGCTAATGCACCTCTCTAATGTGGTGTGTAGCCCATTTCCTTGGCTGGTCTGCCTTTGGGGAAAGGCCCTACTCTGTCCAAAGCCTCTTCACCTTTTCTTTTGAGCTCACACTCTGTTTGACCTTTGCTAGCTTTTTCCTTCTGGGACCTTCTCCGTAGTGCCCTGAACACCCAGTGTGAAGAAGGGGGTACTTGAATCATCTTAGCAAATAAATATCTGATTTTTAAACTTGGTGGAGCTATCCATGAGGAAGAGAATATACATGTGAGTCCTAGTAGTCACTTCTGGGGCTGTATAGAACACTGAGAACAGAGCCATATTTGGGGACAGTAATAACCCTGAGGAAAACTTCACAGAACAAATTTAAGTGAAGTTTCTCTAATGTTCCTAGCAATTTAAAAGTGTCCTAAATTAGACAAATCAAAGGAAATATCTTTGTCAGTAGCTGTAGTGGTCAGGATTTTCTAGAGAAACAGAACCAATAGGCTGAGTGAATAGACAGGCAAACAGACAGATGATAGATATAGATGATAGATAGGTACATAGATAGACAGACAGATAGTTAGACAGATGATAGATAGGTAGATAGATGATAGATAGATGGTAGAGATAGATAGACAGATGATAGATAGATAGATAGATAGATAGATAGATAGATAGATAGTAGAGAGAGATAGATGATAGATGATAGAGAGAGAGAGATGATAGATAGATGTGTGTATATTAGAAGACTTTATTAATTTGGCCTACATTAAAATAGTAGCATCAAGGGTAAGACTAATAGAAGGTAAGAATGAGGTGGTTGCTTGTCCTTCAGGCTGGGTGCATTGGCAGGGATCCCCTCACAGCTCTCTTACATTGGAGAGGTCAACAACTTGTCAGTTGCTCAGCCCACAGGACTTAGCAGTCCCAGTCTAGTACAGAAAATTAGGACAGTTCCTGGAAAACCCCCAGTCCTTAGTTCGTCATAGAATCCTTGAGATGCGAGTTCTGATATCAGCAAAAGAAACTGTAGCTTCAAGGAAGGGATAAATTAGGCCTACAACCAAAGGGAAGGCCAAGTGGGCAATTGGGAAGCCAAGAGGGCAGGAGGGAAGGCCAATGGGCAGGAGGGAAGGCCAAAGGGCAGGAGGCAGGCCAAAGGGCAGGAGGGAAGGCCAAAGGGCAGGAGG
>LOJH01010620.1:0-13112 GCA_001685095.1 Ellobius talpinus
CAATCTTCAGACCTGCCTCTCTGCTCCTGTCCTGACACCCCCCTCTGACTCTGATGCTCAGGCTTGTTTTTAACTATAGCTCTTATAACTTAAATTAACCTATTTTTATTAATCTACGTTTTACCATATAACTCTTTACCTTTCTTTCATTCTGTATGTCCTACTCCCTCCATGTCTCCTTAGTGTCTTGCTGGCATATTTTGATTGCCTACATCCTCCTCCTCCTCTTCTTCTCTCTCCCCAGAAATCCCACCTATCCTCCCTGCCTAGTTTTTGGTCATTCCGCTTTTTATTACACCAATCACAGCAATACATCTTCACAGTATACAAATATCCCACAACATCTTTACATTTTTATTTTATTTTTTCATTATTTTTATGTGCGTGAATATTCTGCCTGCTTGCAGTGCCCATGAAGGGGAGAAAAGGTTGTTGGATCCTGTGGAATTGGAGTTACAGAAGATTGTGAGCCATAATGTGGGTGGTGGAAATCAAACCCAGGTCTTCTAGAAGAGCAACCAGTGTGCTAAACCACTGAGCTATAATCCTTAGCTTTCAAAAACTTTGATGTTTAAGACATAAACATTAAGGGTATCACTAATTTGCACTAGCTAACCTTGCATTTACTTTATAGCCCAGACAGGCCTTGAATTTGTGATCCCTGTCTCAGCCTCCCAAATAGGGAGGATTACAGGCTTATGTTACTAAGACTGAATTTTACAAGGGTACCAGGGATCAGAACTCAAGTCCTCATGCTTACACAGGAAGCACTTTACCCACTGAACAATATCCCAGATTCCCACTTTGTCTGAGACAGAGTCTCAACTCTACAGCCCATGTGGGATTAAAACCTGCAGAGGCAGAGGCAGGCAGACTGCTGAGTTCAAGGCCAGCCTGGTCTACAAAGTGAGTTGCAGGACAGCCAAGGCTATAGAGAAACCCTGCCTCAATAAATAAAACAATGCCAGGCAGTGGTGGCACAAACCTTTAATCCCAGCACTCGGAAGGCAGAGTCAGGCGGATCTCTGTGAGTTCGAGGCCAGCCTGGTCTACAAGAGCTAGTTCCAGGATAGGCACTAAAGCTACAAAGAAACCCTATCTCGAAAAAAAAAATCTTAATAACAACAAGAAAAGATTTAAGACAATCAGTAAGTGAACTGGGGACTGACTACCCCACAACCTGTCTATGAATGCTCTTACCTTGTTGACCTGAGTGACCACAGCATCCACCACCTCACCTTTAAAGGGCCGGAAAACAATAGCCTTGTACTTAACTGGATAAAGAACAAAACCTCGGCCTGGCTGGATCACACCAGCACCAATGTTGTCGATGGTGGTGACAGCAATTACAAAGCCATACCTGCAAGAAGGATGAAACAACACAGCTGCTGTATGTGAAGATCCTCTAACAATCCATCAGCAACATGTGTCTGTGTGTGTCGGTGTATGTGTGATGGAACTTCTGCTCTGGGAGCTCAATGACCAAGAAAAAGACAGGCCCACTGCTGTAAGAGCAAATGATGCTCTCATATTTGTACAATGAATGTTCAAGAAGGCTGACATATCCCTATTATCTCAGCACTGAGGCAGAATTAATTGGTCAGGGTCGGAGGCCAGACTGAGACAGGTGTTTCAAAAAACTACAAACAGGGATGGACTGGAGAGATGGCTCAGCAGTTAAGAGCTCACCTCTTCAGAGTTCAATTCCCAGCAACCATATGGTGGCTCACAGCCATCTACAATGAGAACTGGTGCCCTTTTCTGGCACGCAGGCAGAACACTACATATTAAATAAATACAAACGAGCTGTGGTGATGACACAAGCCTCTAATTCCAGCACTGAGAGGCAGGCAGATCTCTGAGTCGGAGGCCAGCCTGGTCTACACAGTGAAGCCAAAAACCAAAAACATTTGCATAACTGTCTGAGCTCACATAAGGGATGGAAATTTGGTTACCCAACTCTGCAGAGGGCCCAAAGCAGGCAAAAACTGACTGCCACGGGCGCCTGGATGGGTGAAAGGGCTCCTCAGAATGAGTGACAAGCCCATTGAGAAGAAGTTGGGTAGGGGTTCTAGGCTAGGGTCATTGTGCGTGCATCCAGCAGACGACAGGTGAGAGCGGAACTTACTTCCCGGTGCAGGTCCCCTCCACCTCGGTGAAGAGCTTCTGCTTCACCGTGTTAAGTAAGTTGGGACCGAAGTAGCGTGGGTGCAGCAGAATCTCGTGCTCTAGGGAAATCTGCAGACAAAGTGGGATGGAGACTCAGTCAGCCGCATTGAGAATAAGGGGCGACTAGTCAGCTCTTCCCGGTCTCCTGGCTCCTCCTGCCCCGGCCCTCGCCGCCACCCCGCGTCCAACTCACGTGATAAAACATTTTCTGCAGAAGTCTGGAGCTCAGAGCCCCGAACTCAGCAGGCAGCAGCCTCACCGGAAACACTTACAGATGTCCCGCCCATGTGTCCAGCCACTTCCGCGGTTCTGATAGAGCCTAACGTCATGGGCGGATCCACGAAGCCCCGCCCCTTAAGCCCGTTTATTTGGCGCTCCGACTTCCCACTTACATAAAGCAAGTTCCAGTACAGCTAGGACTCTACCGAAACTCTACCGAAAAATCAAACTAAACCAACCAAACAAACAAACAAAAAGATAGTTTACTATAGGCCTGGTTTGATGCTGCATCCCCTTAAACCCAGCAGAGGCAGACAACTCTGAGTTCAAGGCTACTCTAGTGTTACACAGTGAGTTCTAGGAAAACCAGGGCTGTGTGTGTAAACCCTGTCTCATAAAACAAAAACTAAAAAAGAGTTAATTGTTAAAGAAAGCTGAAACAAAGTGCATAGAAAAGCTAAAGATCCAGGACAGCCAGAGCTACACAGAAAAACCCTGCCAAAAAAAAAAAGGCAAAATGCATTTGGTGCATTCATTAAGCAAATATTTGAAGACTGCTTTATTTCCTTGTTTGTTTTGAGATAGGAGTTTCTCTGTGTAACAACTCTGATTGTCCTGGAACCTGCTTTGTACACCGGATTGAGTGTTCAGGTTATGAACAACTGACCTGTTCCAAAGCTGTGTTCTTGACTAATATATATTCTACTTCAGATTTCATCTGACAAAAAAAAATCCAGACCATTGTCAGACCATCATGTCTTCTCTGAAAAGTGTGTAGATGGAACCTCAGAGCTTAGAACAGCTCTCCAACTGTGGTGTGGAGGAAGAAACATTCATGATCTTAGAGATCCTCTTCCAGCTGCCTAACTGTGAGATCAGATTTTCTTTACATGCTCCAGTCCAAACAATAACCCATAATAGCTCAGAAACAGATGTAAGAATCTAGCTATCATTTTGTTGTTTGTTTGTTTGAGACAGGGTCTCTATCGTAGCCCTGACTGGTCTGGAACTTGCTTTCTAGACCATGCTGGGCTTGAACTCGGCAATCTGCCTACCTCTGCTTCCTGAGTGCTTAGATTAAAAGCATGTGCCATGACTCCTAGCTTTTAAGACAGATATTAACAAAATTTGCAAAAATGCAATGGCAATGTCATTCATTTGCACTACACATTTCTTGGTGTGGACAAATATATTTACTTTCTATAAAAAAATAAAAGCTGTTAGCAGGTATAGGGGTGCATGCCTTTAATCCCAGCACTCAGGAGGCAGAAACAGGCAGATCTCTTGAGTTGAGGTCAGCCTGGCCTACATATTAAATTTGAAGACACCTGGGGCTACACAGAGAAACCCTGTCTCGAAAAACCAAAACAAACAAATAAACAAAAGGTATTGTGGCTTTGCAACTGTAGCTCGGTGACTGTTGTAAGACATTATTTCAGGGGAGTCCTGAACAAACATCTATTTTGCCCAGGTAAGGAACCAAGTGCAAAATCAAATAAGGCTACAGCAGGTGGATCTAAGTGAGTTCAAGGCCAGCCTGGTCTACAAAGTGAGTTCCAGGATAGCCAGGACTGCAACACAGAGAAACCCTGTCTTGAAAAACCAAAAATAAAAAATAAAGTCACCTGTGAGAAACTCAGCACTGCACACACAAGCAGGAACCCAACTTTAGAAAAAAGAAAAAGATATCCTGCCATGTAACTTCTATGAAAGGAATTTGTCCCCACAGGGCTCTCGACCCGCGGGTTGAGAAGTTCTGTTTTAGCCATCCTAAGTCTCAATGAACCTCTCTCCAAGGCAGAATGTTTCCTAGGAGGAAACTGCTACACACCAGTGACAGAGGGCATGTTTTGTATGAGCAAGGAAGGGGGACCCTGTGTTCAATTCCCAGCAAGAGAAAAAGCAAAAGTGAGAGATTAAGATTACTCTCAGGGTGTTGGTGGTCCACACCTTTAATCCCAGCATTCAAGATGCAGAAAAAGATGGATCTCTGAGTTCCAGGACAGTAGGCATGCCTTGGAGTTCCTGTCTTTCTTTTTGAGGGAGAGGGTATTATTATGTAGCCATGGGTGGCCCGAGATTTGCTTTGTTTGTTGCTGGTTTTTCGAGACAGGATTTCTCAGTATAGCCTTGGATGTCCTGGAACTTGCTCTGTAGACCAGACTGGTCTTGAACTCACAGGGATCCTTCTGCCTCTGCCTCCCGAGTGCTGGGATTAAAGGTCACCACCGCCCAGCCGGGATTTGCTTTATAAACTAGGCTTGCCCTCAGTTTTTGACCATTCTCATGTCTTTGCTTCTGAAGGCCTGGGACTACATGTCACTAAGGGTGTGGAGTGACAGGATACGGACAGGACACTACTGAAAACCTTGTGTAATAGGGACAAGAATCATTCTACTCTACAGCCTTCCCTCTGCGATCTTGGGACTCTCAAAAATTTATTCAAGTTCTTTGTGGTGGTGAACACCTGTAATCCCAGATTTGGAAAGTAGAAAGATTAGTAGTGCAGATCTTGGCTACAATATCACATATGAGGACAGTCAATGCTAAGAGAGGCTCTGTCTTAAAAAAAAAGGAAAAAAGTTGTGGGGGGGAGAGAGTTCTTCAGTAGTAGTTATCTTTGACAGCTGTGATAGTACCTGCCTACAGTTCCATCAGGTGAGGTAGGGGCACACCAAGTCCCAAGTCAACTTGGGCTACATGAGGACATCCTTTTCAAGCACAAATGTAGCTACACTGAAAAAGAAAAAAAAAAGAAAAGAGGGAGGGAGGAAAGGAAGGAAGGAGAGAGAAAAAAAGAAAGGAAGGAAGGAAGAAAACACTCCAGTCTTGGGACTTTTTTTTTGAGGGGCTCACTGTGCAGCTCAGGCCCAGGCTGGCTCTTAACTCACAGCCTCTGCTTCCCAACTGCTGGGATTAAAAGTGCATACCATCTACACCTAGGTTTTATGTCGTCCAGGCTGTCCTGAAACTATGTAGTTCAGGCTGCCTTGAAGTTCTGATGCTGTCTTCTGTCTCCTGAATGCTGGTATTGCAGACGTGCACCATAATATGTGAATTATGAGCCCATGCAGGACTATCCTCAGCCAAACTGCCATCATCTTGACTTTCCCTTATAGGAGGAGTTGTGGACAGTCATGAGACCTCACCTGAGTATCCAGCTACCCCCCTCAACCAGTTGTATACAATTCTTCCCTAATTGCACAGGGCCTGGAATCTCCAGGAGGCGCTAAAATATATAGGTGTAGGATGACTGGGGAGGGGGCTCTATGAGGCTGTAAGGAAAGTTATCATTTATGTTAGGTAAACATTTTCCAGTGGGGCCTTCTAGAGTGACTCACACATACTCTTGTAACCCCTTACCTATGCTCTGTAAATCCAATACATTAATTGGAGTCCAAAGGTGAGCTTTGGTGGTCTAGTACCTTGGTTTATCATTGGAACTGTAGAGAAGAGATTTCTAACAACCAAGACATTTTTCAACTTTGTCCCTCTCATGTCCTTTTTACTGGCGCTTGGGAAGTGGTCATTCTCTGACACCACCGCTGAGCCTGGAACTAAGTGGGGCATGCCAGAATTTATGAGGAAGTTCACAAGAGTGAACTGCACTTTTGAGAAGTGTGGCTTACTGCGCACTGTTTTCGGCAGAGCCTACACATTACACACTGTCTCCTAAGAACTCTGCCGCAGGAACGCGCTACTTACTCCCGGACACACTGCGCAGATGCCAACTTCATGGCCCATCCAAGCGCTTAATCTCCCTACGGAAAACAGGTAAGTGAAGAAACTCAGCCAATCCTGAGGGGTCTGGGGCAAAGAAGGCGGGATGAGGAAGAAAAAGTTTAGGACAGGAGCAACAACCAATCGGGAGCCTTGACGCCTGAACGATGGCAGATACTACCCATTTGGAGAAGCCGGTTACCGAGGGGCGGGGTAGTGGACGGTGAGCCAATCCACGATGGGAGAGGGCAAGCTCAAGCCAATTAGGACAGCGAAGGTGGGAAGGGGCGGAGCTTTCCTAGTGGCTGCTAGGTTGTGGGTGAGGGCTCAGCTTTCTCTGCTAGTTCCTACGCTCGGAGTCCTTATCCCTGGAATGTGAGAGGAAGAAGCGCAGGAAGTTCTGGAACCGGGGCGTGAAGGCATCGCCCTGGAAAGCTTGGGCGCGAAAGACAGTCCTAGTTGAAGGAGTCACTGGAAGGCACCGTCTGGGACCGAGGAAGCGGAGGCTAGTTAGGGGCGGGACTTCCGGGGGCAGGGCTCTTTTTCGAATAGGGGCGGGGACGATCCTTAAGGTTGGGTCTAGGGGGCGGAGCCAACAGGTCTTTGGGTGTGACCTGGGAGAAAGATAGGCAGTTAACTGAAACATGGTGGGGGGGATGGATGTGTTGCCAGAGGCCTTGGGTGGTAAGCCCTAGTTAAGGGCTGAAGTGGAGGTTGCTGTGGAAATTACCTGACCTAACTCAGACTTATCTTTCCAGGGAACCACTGTTGGGGAACTTTCTTGGGCACCCTTCCCCTTCTTGGGGTGCTATGGAGTTCCCAGAACACAGTCAGCAGCTGCTTCAGAGCCTGCGGGAGCAACGGTCCCAGGGTTTCCTTTGTGACTGTACTGTGATGGTTGGTAGCACCCAGTTCCTGGCCCATCGGGCTGTGCTGGCCTCCTGCAGCCCATTCTTTCAGCTTTTCTACAAGGAGCGGGAATTGGACAAGAGGGATCTGGTGTGTATTCACAATGAAATTGTCACGGCCCCAGCCTTTGGGTTGCTTCTGGACTTCATGTATGCTGGCCAGCTGGCCCTTAGGGGAGATACCCCTCTAGAAGATGTACTGGCCGCAGCCAGCTACTTGCACATGAATGACATCGTTAAGGTGTGCAAACAGCGGTTGCAAGCCCGGGCTCTGGCGGAGGCAGACAGTACCAAGAAGGAAGAAGAAAGCAATCCTGCTAGTATGGAGTTTTTGTCAAGCAGTTCTCGTGGCCCCCAGCCTTTACTGCCATCTGTTGAGCCATCAGCCCACTGGAGCAAAGAGGAATGGAAGGGTCCAGCCACTCCCTTACCTATTGCTCATTCTGCAGATGAGCCACCAGTATCCGGTGGCGCTGACACTACACAGCCAAGCATGGAAGTCGACCCACCACATCTGCGGGCACCTCCCCCACAAGTGGCTGATGTCTCTGTCTCTCTTGCCAGCCCCAGTAGCTCTACAGAGACCATTCCTGTAAACTACTTCTCTTCTGGCCTTCCAGCAGTTTCCGTGGAGCCCTTGACTCCTCTTGATGTGGTTCCCGAGAGTCTGAGGGTGGTGGAACCAAGGGATACTGGAGGACCACTGCAAGGCTTCTATACTCCAGCTCCAGCCCCACCCCCGGCTCCAGCCCCAGTTGAAGCTGAACTGGTCCAGGTGAAAGTAGAAGCTATTGTGATCTCTGATGAGGAGACTGACTTGTCAGAGGAACAGCCTCAGGGACCTGAAGGGCTGTTCACATCTGGAGGTGCAATGTATGGGGGACAGTCTTCACAGCCAGACACTTTCGAGGAGCCAGGGGCAACAGGACTAGAGGAGGTGGGGCCAGGTGACCACTTCCTGCCTCCAGAATCTCATCTACCATACCATCTGCTGCCTGGTCCTGGGCAGTATCATCGAGGACTGGTGACCTCACCTCTGCCTGCACCACCAGCCCTGCATGAGCCACTCTACCCTCCTTCTGAGTATGAAGTAGCTCCAGGGAGCTTTGGGGGTTTTACAGAGGATGTTCCCACCTGTAAGACATGTGGAAAGACCTTCTCATGTTCTTATACATTAAGGAGACATGCCACAGTGCACACGCGAGAGCGACCCTATGAATGCCGCTATTGCCTACGCAGCTACACACAGTCAGGGGATCTCTATCGCCACATCCGCAAGGCTCATAATGAGGACCTGGCCAAACGCAGCAAACCAGACCCAGAGGCTAGCTCCAATCTTGGGGTGCATCCCCTCTCTGGCTCCCAGACAACAGAGAGACAGAGCAGTGGTGGTGGAGTACCACCCAAAGATTTTGTACTTGGTCCCAAAAATTAACATCTGGGGAGCATGAACTGATACCAGGCCTGCGCTTACTACTGTTAGATGGCTACAGAGGAAGTTGGCATCCCATCATTACTACAGGGTGGCAGAATGAAGGTTCTTCCCAAGCTGAAGGTGTCTACCCATCTCTTTGTCAAGCCAGATAAGTAGGACATGGGGCAAAGCAGGTCAGCCAGAACACTCCAAGGCACTGGGGATTTTCCTGAGGTGTAACTGCTTCTCATCCCACATTATGGAATATAAAACTAGCAGTGAAATTATCCCTTTGAACTGGTGTTGGCTGGTTCCTTCCACAAGTCCAACGGGTTCATGTCTGCCCTCTAGTTCTTTTATTTGACAACTGCATTGGGCAAGCATGTGGGTCTGACTGCTTATGAGGCAAAAAGTGAAACCGAGAGGGCAGCATAGACTTAACTTAGGAAAAGAGTACAAATAGGGAATCTTACACATGGTTTACTACAGTTGAACTTGTGTGTTCTGGGCTGTATTGGGTACTTCATACACTCATTTTTAATCCCTGACAACTCCCTGGGAGTTTTAGGCTCCCCTGCTTCAGATACAAAGAAACTTGAGACTCAGGACTCATTTGTTCAGGGTCATTGAGCTGGTTAAGGAGAAAGCTAGGATTTGAACTTGGCTTGTGACTCCAGATAAAATTCATGATAAAACCATACATTTTCAAAATAATGTTCAAGGCAAATAGTTAACCAACAACTGGAAGGTTTTTTTCTTTATTTGAAGATTTATTTATTTGCCATGAGGTGGTAGCTTATGCCTTTAATCCCAGGACTGGGAAGCAGAAGCAGTTCTCTGAGTTCCAGGTCAGCCAGGGCTACACAGAGAAACCCTGTTTCAAAAAACAACAAAATTTATTTTATGTGTACAGGCTTTTGGCTACATTTATGTCTTTGTACCACACATGCATGGCTGTTATCTGCTGAGGCTAAAAGAGGGCATCAGATCCTCTGGAACTAGCGTTATGGACGGTTGTGAACCACATGTGGGTGCTGGGGATTGAACCTGGGTCCTCTTGAAGAACAGCAGGTGATCATAACCACAGATCCATCCTCCAGCTCCAGAAGTTGTTTTCTTATTCTTTTGAGTGCACAGCTTTGTTCCCTTACCTGTATCCTCTGCATTGGACCTAGAAAGATCTTTGGTTGTGTGTTTTGACAACAGACGTATTGATAAACTTGAAATTTTTGCCTTTTTATGAATTTGAATTGAGGTCTCTGAAGATGAGAAACTGGTGAGAGAAAACTGTGTGCCCATGGAGAGGGATGTTTACAGGGGTTGAGAACCTGAGGAAGTATTGAAATAACAGCTGCTTGGGAAAGCTAAGGCAGGAAACCCCATGAGGATTTTATAGTCCTCTAAACTTGGACCTTTACTTCCAAATGTGGGGCTGGGGACTGATGGCTCACCTAGCCTGAGACCCTTGGGATTTGATCTTCCAAATCAAATCCCAAAAGCACTCCGAAAAGTAAAATTGTAATAACAGCAGTCTAAAAAGCTTAAAGCACTCACTAAAGTTATATAGGGAGTTACTGGCACTAGAGGTAGTAAAAAATGAGAGTTTGAAGTGTTGAGATGGGATGTGGGGAAAGCTCACAATGTAAATGAAGTAACTTTCCAGAGCTAGCCAGGTGCCCTACAAACACCCTCTCGTGGCACACAAGGACCTAAGTGCAAATCAAACAGGAAGCAAAACTGGAAAAGGCCAAAATAAAAGCAGGCTTTCTTGACTTCTTTGGCTTCCTCTGGGGTCACACACAGGGCTTAAGTTGTTCCAACTAAGCTACTGCTGGTTTTGAGATAGGAGACTGAGCTAACAGTGAAGATTTGGCCAAAGGAAGCTCCCTTGGTGAGGCATCATGGGAAGCAAGAGTTGATTTTTTTGTTTTGTTTTGTTGCTGAGAAAATTCTAAAGCTGAGTACAGCTACAATGGCAGCTACCTATAGTCCTAGCTACTCAGCAGTTGGAGGAAGCTAATCTGAGCGAAAAAGGAAGACCCCATCTTCCCCATAATGAAGAACTTGTATACGTGTCACACTCCTTTTCCTCCCTCTTTGGATCCTTCCTCCATTCCTTTCTTCCTGCCTTCCATTTTTGGAGACAGGGTCTCTTATAGCCCTGTCTGGCCCTGAACTTGCTAAGTAGCTGAGGATGGCCTTGCCCTCCCTCCTTCCAGGTACACTTGCCTCTAACCCAAAGATCTGATGTTTTAGGCATATACCACTATGCCTACCTCTTTGGTCTTTTGAGATGGGGTCTTGCTATGTACAACAGGCTAGCCTGAAATTCTAGATCTTCCACCTTAGCCTTATCAGTACTGGGTGTACAACCAGGTCCTGTAGCAGGACTAATAAAAACCCAGAGACAGAAATTGGGGTTCAACCTGAAGGTCAAAAGAGCAAAACAGCCAACCACTGACTCTTAGCTCTACCTCAGTCTGAAATGGCGATCCTGCCTCTAGGAATCTCAGAATGAGACTGTGTCTGAGAGCTGTCTCATCCCACCTTATTCCTCTCTAGGGCTGGGATTAAAGGCATGCACCATTACCGCCCGGTTTGGCAAAGTAGTGTGGCTACTGGGATTAAAGGTGTGTATCACCATTGCCTGGTCTGTAAGGCTGACCAGTGGGGCTGTTTTACTCTCTGATCNTGGCGATCCTGCCTCTAGGAATCTCAGAATGAGACTGTGTCTGAGAGCTGTCTCATCCCACCTTATTCCTCTCTAGGGCTGGGATTAAAGGCATGCACCATTACCGCCCGGTTTGGCAAAGTAGTGTGGCTACTGGGATTAAAGGTGTGTATCACCATTGCCTGGTCTGTAAGGCTGACCAGTGGGGCTGTTTTACTCTCTGATCTTCAGGCAAGCTTTATTTATTAAAATACAAATGAAATATCAATATAAGGTCCAGCTAATATTCCTTATATTAGAATAACTGTCTATGTTCCAATTTTATTTATGCTAATGTATTATTGCCTTAATTTCTCCAAGAAAGGGCAAAATATGAATAAAAATAGTAAAAGCCATTCTAGATGAGTGTAGCACCTTTTCCAGTCTTTCCTACTGTAAACATCAAAGCCTGTGAGAACCAGTTCCCTTCAAAAGGGTGGATTTTATAGCTTTTGATTTCTCATTTAAAGAAGTAGGGGGAGCTGAAAAAATAAGTTGCCTTAGAATATCAGTTCCTCAAAGTAAGGAACAATGCCCTTATGAAACTGACACAGATTCTCTAAACTGTGTGAGTAACAGTCACTCCTGGGCTAATCAAGTCAGCCTTGTTCCAGCCAGTACTTAACTGACGAGTCAGTGGGCCAGAGTGTGATTCAGTGGGAGAGTATGTGCCTAGCAGGCGCAAGGCCCTGAGTTTCCACTCCTAGCCCACACAGAGAAGGAAAAGAACTCATGAGTAAGTAAATTCACCTCCATTTTTACAGACTAGTGGAACTAGTAGTTCTAGCTCAGGCAGAAGGCTCACGGGCTCAGTAGACTAGGCTAGCCTGGGCAACTTAAGAATAACCAATGTGTACGGAATATAGCTGGTGTGCTGGCTCATGCCTATAATCTTAGCACCTGGGAGGCTGATCACAGGAGGATTGCCATGATGTCAAGGGCAGCAAAGGCTACAAAGACATTAAAATCATTTTGGGACAGTGTTAGCCAAGAGCTCTCCCACAAAACTACACCCTTAACCCTTACATATTGACTAAACACTAATACAGGTAATGTGTAAATAGAACTTGAGGCAAATCTATGGAGGTGGTAGGCCTCAATGTGGGAAATACTTGTCAAACTGCCTTTTGTGGTGATCTTCAAATACATCACAAAGCTTCTCTCTCCAGATCTTGTTGGAAATGCTTAAAGCCTCTTCCTCTTACAAACTTCTGAACAGATATTTAGGGATCCACTGTGGCTGACCAAGATGTAGGCCTGTCAGACCTGTGTCAGGCTACCTTCCTCTGTCGACTGTTCTGTTTCTTAAAGTCTCTGTTAACTGCCATATACGTCTGACTACCATGTTAGTATCACCTCTTAGAAGGCTAAGAAAATGATCAGCAAAATAAATTTTTAAGATGTATTTGTGAATATCAGTTTTATTTTTCCTCATAATGTAGTAGACAGCTTCCTTGAATATCTAATTTTTGCAGAACAACCAAGAAGTAAAATCAGCTCCAACGGAGTGAAACGTGTGCTAGGATTAAAAGCACCTGGGGACAGAGGCAGGGGGATCTCTGTGAGTTCAAGGGCAGCCTGGTCTACAGAGTGAGTTCTAGGATAGCCGGCGCTATGTAGAGAAACCCTGTCTTGAAAAACGAAACAAAAAGTAAAACATGCAAGATGATAATGATAAAGATTTTAAAATTAACTTTTAGACACAGATTGGACCTAACTGACTCCAAAAAGAAAAGTGGATATTTATAATTGAGGGGTAGGTAGTGTTAAGATTTTTACATGGAAATTTACTCAGAGGAAACTTCAAAGATAAGGCCCTCAGGCCAATCAAATGTGACAGGATTCACCATGACAAAATTTTGCCAATCCAATATAGGAATTTTTTCTGTCTATTTTGAGTTTTTAAGACATGATCTTGGCCGGGCTGTGGTGGCGCACGCCTTTAATCCCAGCACTCAGGAGGCAGAGGCAG